>JAJQQW010000901.1:12500-15000 GCA_025583905.1 Ia io | reverse complement strand
ATGGGGGGCATTTTGGGGGGGGGTAGGGGGGGGGGGTTCCAGGAAGGGTTAAGGGCAGGGCCTAATGGGGGGCCTCTGAAAGGGCGTGGTGACTGGGGTGGGGGGGTTCCCTTTTTCGGGGGTCTAGCGGAGGGTTATGGGGCTATGGTGGGGGGGGGGGGGGGATGGGGGGGGGGGGGGGGGGGGAGGGGGGGGGGTGGGGGATAATTTAGGGGATGGGGGGGTGTTGGTGGTTGGGCCAGTGGCAGGCTTGGGCATCTAATAGGGGTTGCAAGGCCACCTTCGCCCTCTGGGTGGGCACCCAGGATTGGGGGTGGGGGTCTGTGGGGGGGAGCCCCGGGAGGGCTTGCTGCCCCAGCCCACGTTGGGGGGGGGGGGACCCGCCCTCGGGGTCAAGGGGCCCTTTCCAGGGGGGTTAGGGGGGGGGGGGAGGAGGAGGGGGGGGGGGGGGGGGGGGGGGGGGGGGCCTTCTAGGTTCCAGGTGGAAATGGGGGGGGGGGGGGGTGGGGGGGGGGGGGGGTCGGGGGCTGGTTGGGGGGGGGAGCCGCAGTTGGGGGGGGGGAGTAGGGGGGGGTGGTGTTCCAAGGGGGGCTGCTTCCTACCAGGGGGGGGGGGTTTTAACAGAAGGTTTCCTGGGGCAGTGGGTGGGGGGCCAAAAAGGTCCGGAGTGGTGTGGAGAGATGCTCTCCCAATGAAGCCGGTAGGGTGGCGACCTGAGGGGCTTCCCTTTACTTGGTCTGTGTGGCCAACTGATCCGTATGTGACAATTGGGTGGAACACAATAAGGCAGGGGCGAACAGTTTTAGGGCAATGGCAAAACACCAAAAACCAATCCCAGTTGCTAGGCCAACTGAGCCACCACCCATTTTTTTTTCCTTTTTGTCTTTTTTCCTTTCCATGTTGGTTAAAAAGAAAACTGGCGGCCAAAACAAAGAATTTGTTTTGTTTAGCCGCTCTCATCCCTCGTGCGGGAAACGGGTTCTATTTTCCATGGAGAATGTCTTCACCCAAGTTTTACATTTTTCCATTGATTTTTTTCTGGGAGGGTAGTCCCCGTGTGGTTCCACCACACTCGTTAATTGAGGGGGAGAGGGAGGGGGGAGAATTGGAGGATTTGTTGAGGGAGAGAGATGTCCAGACCCCCGCACCCCCCATTTTATTTTTTTTAGAGGGGAGGGGGACTTAGAGTATAAACGTTGGAGAGGGAGAAAACAGGGACTAATAAATTCACGCCTGTTTTCCCCCCAATTTATTGGATATAACTAAAAATAAAATCAAATAAAAAGATCGGTTATTGACGGGGAACGGGAAAAAACAGGGTTGGAGGGGAGGGAACTGTGCTAAAACATTGAAAAGAGTTGAATTGGTAGAATAGCTAGTGGGTGAACTTACGTTTTGGACATAAAAGGACACCAGACGAGGTATCATCTTCGAGGAGGGTGGGAGACACCAATCAAACAATAGGGATGGAACAATACTAGTGGGGTTCATTGCCTTGTTTCCATTAAAATTCCAGTGGTCCCTATCCTAACCTCCCTCTGAATAAAAAATAACATCTTTCCCTCAACTTTTCATATTTCTCAATTCATGGCTAAGAAGGAATAGGTTTTGGATTACGGAAACTTTTTTTTCGAAACCTTTGTTTTTTTACTTTTTTGGGTTATAAAACTTCTGAAATTTTTTCAATGGCTTTTCCTGGTTTCAGTCCCCCCCATAGGAACAGTTTTTTTTATTTTCTAATTGTTAAAGAAAGCGGGAGTTTCCCAACTTTAATGGTTTTGGTAGGGACTGGTTTATCCCAAAGAAATAATAAAATTACCCCCCACCATTGGAAACAAAATCAAGTATTATCTTAAGTAGTGAGGAAGGGAAGAGTACGGTAGAGAGGGATAGGATAGAAAACATTGATGGAGTGAGGGTAAACATTCATTGATCAGCTTTTGCACTCCTGCATGTCCCGGGTTTTTTTTGGACGGGGGGGCTGGGTCCGCCAACCTGGGGGCATGTTGGGCTAGCTGGATCGGGAATCAACCAGGGGGAAAATAACCTCATATGTTCCTGGGGGCTGGGGGGTTACACTATCAACACCCGTCTGAGGGAAGTTGGACCAGCGAGCAAGGCGCAAGGAATTTTTGCTTTTTCGTACGATAATCAGAAAATACAAAAACTGTGTTTTATTATCTGTTCAAATTGCTAACTGGAATCTGTGCAGCCTGGGCTGGCGGGGTGGGGAAACGATTTTGGGGGGAAAAATCAAACTATTTATTTTGGTTTGTATTCAAAAATGGTTTTTTGATTTTTTCAAATTTTAAGACTGGACCGACGGGGGTAAGGTGAAACCCCATAGGTGGGGACCAGGGGGTTTATTGGGGGGGGGGGACCAATGGTGGTTTGAAGAGGGTGTGAATAGCGAGGTTTTGTAAAAAAAAATAAGCGTTTTCTAATTTACAGTTTTTTTAAGTTTATGGCTCAGATAAAAAAACCTGTTGACGTTGGCCTT
>JAJQQW010000901.1:0-5000 GCA_025583905.1 Ia io | reverse complement strand
ATGGATAAAAAGTAAAAAAATTGGGGGATATTGGGCCCAATTTTTTTTAAAAAAATATTTTTTTGGTATACCAGGGGGTAATTGTGGGATTTAATTAAATGACATCAAAGGCCCTGGGGGAAAAGAAAAAATAGAAAAGAAACCCATCTTTTTTTTCTGATAGGGGGAAAAAATAGGGAGGGTTTTGGGTTGAAAAAATGAGGGAAGGTAAAATAGGGGGTTGTTCCCCCCCTTGGGGTTTCCTTTTTCCAAAAAATGGGAAATTAATTTAGATGATTAACATTGAAAAAATATAAAAAAAAAGGGACTTTTAGGGTTGGGGTTTAATATTAAAAAAATAGAAAAAAAAGTAGCAGGGTAAAATTAAAAAAATTTGAATTTATATAAAAATTTAAGATAAAAATAAGGGGATGAATGGGTTTTTTTTATTTTGGGGTTTTTTTATTTTTAAAATATTGGCCCCTCATCCTAAACCTTTGAGCTTTAAATTTTATATAAAATTTGGTTTTTTTTTTTAAAGGGGGGGTATTTTTTTGGAAGGGGGGGGAAAAAGAATGGTTTTGGCCCAATGGTTTAAGGGGGGAAAACCGCAGATACCAAATCTTTGGGGGGGGTTAGGCTAAAAATGACCACTTCCAGGATATTAAGGGGGGCCATGGGGGGGCAAGGGTAATTTTATTGAGGTTGAAAATTTGGGTTTTGAAATTAAATTTTTTAACCCTTCGGGGGAACCCTTTAGATGATAAACTTAAAATTTTTAGCTAAAAAAAAGGCTTGATAATTTTTTTTCAAAAAGGGGGGACCGGGGGTTTTTTATTTGGTTATTTTTTTTTTTTCCTTGGGAAATTATTGGGTGCCTTTTTTTTTCTTTTTTGTTTATTAAAAAGGATAACCCCCACAAATGTTTTTTTTTTTTTTTTTATGGTTTTTCGCTCAAATTTTATTTTTTTTGTTAATACTTGGGGTTTATTTTTTAACAAACTTTATTTTTGTTTTCTTTTACAATCTTTTTTCACTGTTGTTTTGGGGAGAAGTATTTTTTAAAAGTTTTTTTATTTCCCCCGTTGGGCTCCTTGTACCCACCCCCAGAAAAACAACCTTTAGGATCCAGGGGAGAAATGTTTTCCAGGGCAGGCACCTTTTTTTTAAATTCTGTGTTTTTTTCAAATTTATGTTTAAGGTAGTGGGTTTTGGGGGGGGTCTTTTGGGAAGTTAGTAAAGAGGTTTGGTTAAAAAGAAAGGGGCTTTTGATTTGTTTGAAAAGAAGAAAGGGGGATTGTTAGCACATTAAATAAAAGGTGGGTTTTTATTTTTCTTTTTTTTAGTTAAAAAAAAAAGGGATAGAGGGGAATTAAGAAAGGTTTAAGTAATAATCTATTGGGGAAGTTGGGCCAACTGAAAAACGATTTGAAAATGATTTTTTTCTTCCCATTTATTAGATTAATAGGTTTCTTTTTGATTTTAAAAAAATTATTTTTTTTACTTGATAAAAAAAAATAATTTGTTATTTTTTTTTTTGGATGTTTTGGAAAAGCTGTAATAATGTTTTTATAAATTTGGGGCCCAAATTGGAACTTTTTTTGGGTTCAAAAAGAAAATTTAATTTTTTTTTTTTTTTTTAATCCTTTTGTATTGCCTGGTTTATAATAAGATTAAAAAATTTTTAAAAAAAGTTTGTGAGGGGGAGGAGGAATATGATTCATGGTTAATTTTTAATTTTAAAAAAAGGTCATCAAAAGAAATAAAAACTTTTGAGATAAAATATTTTTGGTTTTTAAAAAAAAAGAAAAAATATTCAGTAAAAAAAAAAAGGGAAAATTTTATAAAGAAATAAAGGAAAATAAAAATTAGAAAAAGTGTATCCTAAAAATAAAAAAGAAAAAAAAAATAAATAATAAATGTGACCAAAAAAATAATTTTAAAAAAAAAAAGGTAAATTAGAAAAAAAAAAAAAATAAATTAAAAAAAAAATAAATGTTATAAGAAAAAAAATAAAAATCTAAAAAGGGATAAAATTAAAAAAAATATAAATAAAAAAAAGTTCATAATATTTTGCGATAAAAAAACATAAAAATATAGAAATAAGGTTGAAAAATCTATGGGAACTAAAAAATTTAATTAAAATAAAATAAAATATGTATATAATTTAGATTAAAGGATATTTTTAGGTTTTTTATGTTGTGGGTTTGTTATAAATTATAAAAAAAATTAAATAATTAAAAAATAGAGGAAAAAATAATTGAAATGATTAAATATGGTTAATTTTAAATTTATATATAAGGAATAAAATAAAAATAAGATATAAAAAGGGAATTTATATCGATAAAATTAACAAATTTTAGTAACAAAATAGGTTATATTATATTTTAAATTTGTTGTTTTCGGTTTTTTTTTGTTTTTTTTGTTTGGAATTTGTTTTTGGGTTTTTGTGGTTTTTATAAAAGGGAGAGACCCATTTTAAGACAGGGTTAGGGATGAAAATGTATTTTTGAGTAAAGGATGTTGTAGGGTAGATTAGAATAACGAGCAAACCCCAATTTTTGTTTTTTTACAAAGTTATCTCGCATAAGAGATGACATAGAAACACGCGGTTTTGGTAAAAATTTAGAGGGTTGATTAAAAAAAAATTTAAAGTTTTGGTTAAATTTGGAAAAAGGACAAAAACAAAAAATTTCTGAAAACATATTTTAGGTTTTTTATTGGGGTTTTTGGTTTTAGAAAGTTTTATTTAATTGATTAGTTTTATTTTTTTTGGTTTGTATTTTTTAATTAATAAAACAAATAGTTTAGAAACAATTTATATTGGTTTTTTTTGGTTATATAAAAGAAACGGGGGTTGAAAAACAAACAATTGTAGATTATTTATAAAATTTATTAAAAAAAATAATAGGGATTGATGAATTGAATAGCACAACAAATCGAAAAAAAGAATAATAAGCATATGAAAGAAAGAAAATATTTATCATGATTAAGAAAAAAGTAGAAATGATTTTTAATTAAAGATTTTTATTTTTTCTGTTTTGGTTTTGGGTTTTTTTAATTTTTTTTTTTGTTTTTTTTTTTTTTTTGTTTTTGGGGTTTTTTTTTTTTTTTTTATTCCAAAGGTTAACTTTTAGGACATGTTCATTTTATTTTTCCAAATTTTTAAATGCCAAGCTGAAACTTTTTATCCCCATTTACCTCCACTTCCCCAGCCTGTTTTTAATTCATGCTGTTCCCCATCTGGGGGGGCCTTCCTTCCAGTTTCCAGTTGTTGAAATTTACTGGGTTCCATTGTTTGAAGTCTAACCTAAAAACTTCTCTTCCCCGTGAGGGCCTCCCTTGGATTTTTTAACCAGGAACATTTTTTTTTCTCCACTAATTTTCAACTTCCTGCTTACTTACGTTCATGTTTTTTACTTGGCAACGTTTGATCACAATTTTTCTAACAGTTATGTTTTGTAGGACCTATATGCTCTGAGGGGCTAGGGGCCGTCTTCCATGTCTCCGGGCTCTATTGCTTGGCGGAAAGAGGGAGGGGGCCTCAGTAAAATTACTTGCTAAGATTGGGGTTTTAGGACTGACTTCGGGTTATAGACCAACATATTTTAGGTCTAGCTCAGGAAGTTTTTGGCATGATTCTTGAGGCAAGGGACCATGGATGGGGGTTACTCTTTGTTCCTGTACTATTGCGGGAAATTTCTCCCATATTGGGTTTGTTGTTCCTAAGAATTGCACACTTTGTTATTTGTTGGCTTTTACACATGCCGACCCAGTGACATTTGCTCTCTTGGCCCAATTGGGGCCCCTGGGACACTGTTATGAGCAACCAGCTTGGGGGCAGGCCAGTCGTTGTCGAAAAACCAGGCCAGAACCTGTGACAGTGACCGGCCAGGGTGAGTGGCGAACATTTCCTGGATTTTTCTGGTCCTGGCCCCGACTGAGAGGCATGGAGACGGCACTGAGAGCCCTGCTGTGTTTCTTTCGGGACGTGGTGAGCTTTTCCTCAAGTAAGAGAAAACAATAGACATGACAAGATGCTCAGCTCCTGAGTCATCAAAGGGAAGAGTGAATTTAAAAGCACAAAGGCACTTTCATACATATCCCCCCAAGTGGTTAAAATGAAAAGGAAAATCAAGTAAATGGCTGAATACTCTGCTGCAGGATGTATGTGGTCAATTATTTTGGAAAATTGTTTTTTGGCTTTATCTACTAACGTGTTATATGTGTACACCTACGGAAACCCCCAGAGTTTCCACTGCTCATGATCCCCTAAGAAGGGGGGTACCCCGCCCTACCAGTTTGGCTCTGTGGATAGAGTGTCGGCCTGCGGCCGAAGGGGGGTCCCAGGTTCAATTCCAGTCAAGGCAGTACCTTGGTTTCGGGCCCCATCCCAGTAGGGGGTGTTGTAGGAGGAGCTGATCCCAGGTTTCTCTCTCATTGATTTTTCTCCAACTCTCTATCCCTCTTCCTCGCCATTTCCTCTCTTAAAAAATCAAATAAAATATTTTTTAAAAAAAAGAAAGAAATGTGTAACCTTGCTACCCAAGAGCTTTGCAACACTGTCTGTAAGAAGTCCCCACTGGACTCTGGTCATAGATAACCTTCCCAAATAAAAAACAGAAAAATAAAATGTGATGTACCATCAGTGGAATGCCATACAGAATGGGAGTGTGATAACCCACAGTACAGCAATGTGCTGACCTCACAACATGATTGCGGTTTTAAAAAAGCCAGACACAAAAATTATGATCCCAAATTATTTTGAAGTGTAGAAAACGGCGAACTAAGCGAATCCCTGCTTTTAGAAGACGGATATCGGTTTCTTGGTGGATGGGAAGGGGAAGTGGTTTATTGGGGTTGGTGGTGGGACACGAAAAGGGGCCCCCTGGGGAAGTGGCTCTGATCTGGTGCTTTACACGGACCTGTTTAGTTTGGGGAAAATTTTCCCCGGACAATTGCATTACTTTAGCAATTTGCTGAAAAATTAATAATGTCCGAAAACACGTTAAAAAGTAATT
>JAJQQW010000891.1:0-19766 GCA_025583905.1 Ia io | reverse complement strand
TTTAAAGGTTTTATTATTAAATTTCCTCAAAAACCAACTTAAAATTCCACCTTCACTATAACCACAAGTCCCACACACACCCCCATAACTTTGGGAAAAACATTTTATGTGTTATTGATTATACAAAAGCCCTAGTAACCATATTCCATTCCTCAAGTTCCTTTTGGCATTTTCCAATCCATTTTGAATCAATTCTTGTATAAATGAAATTTGTTTCCAGAAATGACAACTTATACCCTGACAGTTTTTTACTTTATGAATCAAAAAAAACTCAATTTCCGCCATCCAAAATTTAGAAATCTAAAATCCCTTAACAGAATTGTGTTGACTCAAACCTGGAAAATGGTCCCCTGCCCCCTTCCCCCACACACTTGTTTCCCCCCTGTTTGCCATGGCAGCCCCTTATTTTCCCCCTTCAGGCGAACCCACTCCACTGTTTGGCCCCTTACTTTTTTCCCCATTCACCGTGTTTCTTTGGCTACTCCCCTCCCCTCCCCCCATCCCGATCACCTGCCCTTTCCCAAAGTTCTGCCCTCCCCCCTCCCCTCTCCCCCCTACCGGAGCAACCTCCCCTCGAAAACAAATTCACACTAATACCTTCAGCTTGGAAAAAGTAATTTCTTTTTTCCTTTCCTCCAACCCCCCTACTTTTTCCGTGACACTTTTAACCCAAACCCAAAGGACAAACCTTTTTCTTCCTTTGGGGAATTTTTTCACTTTCTACTTTTAATTTTTGGTTTATAATACTTTGCCAATTTTTTCTCTCCCTATACCAGGGCAGGTTTCTGATTAAGGTATACAACTTTTGTATCCTCCTATCACTACTGAAATACTTGGCTTACTGGAGAATCAAAAAGAAATCACTAACATTATGGATTGGAATTAAATGAGTAATGGAGTCAGGCCCACATGATTTGGTTGTAAGAGAATTGTTGATTAAGGTAATTTTCCCTCCCATCAAGTAGAAATTTGTTTTCTTAACAATTCCCCCAGTGATTGGTTGGTGGCCAGGGATTGGGCCAAGGTCCCCAATGAAGGAGGGTTTTTTCTTAATATGTCCACCTCCTTTGGCCTAACCCTTTGCCCACAAATGCACTTTTAATTTTGACCTAGGAAAAATTAAAGACGTCCCCATAAGTAATGGTTCCTCATGTATATGCAGAGGAAGAGGGGCATGGTTATTTTTTTTTTTGGTGATAACCTAAAGTTTTTTTATTCATTTTGCGGTTTTGGTTTTATTTAATAGACATAATCCTAAAGATGAAAAAAAAAAAACAAAACCAGTGGGAAAACAGGGAGATTTTTTTAAATTTTAAAAAGTTGGTATTATTTTTATCTAGAGCCCTCTTCTGAAAAAAAAAATGAAAAAATTGAATGAAACCATGTACCCTCCCCCCAGAGTGTCCTTCCGCTGTCCTCCCGGGAAAAAAAAGGCTGTGTTTTTCACGCTAAGAAATGGCTGGACCCAAACAGTGGAAGTAGGAGCCAGAAAGCTCCCCAGGGTTTAAGTTTGGGACCACCCGCCCAGGGTGGGGAAAATGGCCCCAGCAATCCAGCTTGCCCTTGGGAAGTAAGAACAAGCAAGGCCCCCTTCCATATTAGCCCTGCCCACCCCCTCAGCAAAGAGAAACCCTACCCTTCCCCAGCCCTCCAGATGGCAACGCCCACGTGTCCTCCAAACCTCACTGGGTCCACCGACTCTGTTGTAAACTGCCAGAAAAAATAACCTCCCAGGAAGCCCGAAAAGCAATTGCCTCCTCAGAGACACTCCACTCATGCTGCAAATACCCAAACAGGCAAAATCCCTTCAGAAATGAAAAAAGAAAAAAACATCTATGGCTTAAATATTCTATCCCTTGCCTTAAGGAATTGCCCCTAACAACTAAATAACATACATTTTTTTTCCCTTCCTTGAAACTTAATGAGCGAAGGGAAGGCCCGGTGGTAAAAATGTAAGATGCCAGAAAAGTTCCCCACCGCGTTACACCCCAGAGACACGGCCTAATGTGGTACCTCCCCATATAAGAAAGGGACACTTGCTGTAAAACCGACCATCATTTCCTCTCACCCATTCATATAGGCCCCTTTATGTGTTTTGTCCTATGAATTGGGTTCAAGACTTTCTGGGGTCCCTCTCCCTCTGAATTCCTTTCTAGAAAAGTGGTTGGGTTCCCCCCCCATAATAGAAAGGTAAACCAAAACAAGTTTCCCAATTTGCCCTGTTGGGCCCTCCACAACCACTGTGGTGGCCTTAAATTAGCAGGGTCCCCCATGCCTAGCAAGTTTTTTTCCTCCTCACCATTCCAAATAGCCTTAAAACTGGAAAAATTAGAAATACTTTTTAAAACAATATAATAAGCGCCGCCTTTTTTGCCTAACCGGTTTTGGCCTCAAGTTGGGAATAGAGAGGGGCCCGGCCCCCCCCTGCCCAGACCTCAAAGGTCCCAGGTTCCGAATTGTCCGGTTCCAAGGGCCATGTACCTTGGTATGCGGTGGCACATCCCCCAAGTAGGGGGGTGTGGCAAGGATGCATGCATGAAGCTGGAAACACCGATGTTTTTCCACGCATCAAGGATGTTTTACCTAACTCTCTCCTAAACTCCCTCTCTTCCCTCCTTCCCAATTCCTCTCTGTAAAAAAATTCAATTAAAATATATATTGTTTTTAAAAAAAAAGTGGCCCCCTTTCCCCACTACTCAAGAAGAAATCAGTCCCTTTTAAATCCGCAAAGCAAAAATGAGGGTAACTGAAGGGCCCTTTCTCCCTTGCTCCAGAGCAGCACGTGGAATAAACTTGATCCCCTCAGCCCCTAGTAACGTGCCATTGCCAATCTATGAAACTACGGTGCCTTATGAAACAACCAAGTATTCCCCCCCCAGCAATAATAAAGCCCTCGGCTTGCTGGATCGTCCCAAGTGTCAATGAGGCAGACCCTTGAGCCAAAGGTTTATGGGTCCTTTTGTATGCCCTCCTAGGCAATTTCATAAAAACCAACTGTTAAAAACCGGAAAAATGAAAAAAAAATCCTGCTATATGGTCAGGAAGCCTATAACAGACTCATAGAATAAATAGAGAGCTGGAAATGGCCCTCATTTGGTTTGAATTTCCCTCGTACATGGTCGGCAAGGTTCCAGGTGTCCGCCATGTGCCCCTTGTGGTTGGAGCTGCTTGCTACTTTATACATGGTCCCGACTCTGCCTCGAGGCCCCTGGGCCACTTAAAGAGCCGACACTGCACACCACAAGAAATTGAGAAAAACCACCTGGAGATATTTCCAGAGCAAGACCCCAGCAACTCTGTGTTCAAGAAAAAAAGCCCCCAGCACCAAGTGCCTTGCATGTCCCGCACTAAGGTGGTGCCCCCGATAGGCCTTTGTGAGCCCCCAGCCACCAACAAAAACCCCTCCCACTGCAGGAATAACATACTCCATGTTTCACAATTGATGAAGGCAGGCCCCCAGGCTGGTCTTGCCTCCTGTGGGTTTAGAGCAATTGCTGGCCCTGAAGGGAACCGAAGAGTTTGCAGGATTCGATCCCTTGGGGCCCTGGGTTTTGGGGGCACGTGGTGCCCGTGGAAAGTGAAACCATTTTTCAATCCTCCGGTCGCCCCCACCCACCTCCCCATCCCTTCCACTCCTCCTCCTGTCCCCCTAATAGATCAATGGGAAAAAGAGATCCCTCAAGGTTGAAAGGGGACTAGGAAAAAAAAAAAAAAAAAAGAATTGGTGAAGGCACAAGTAAAGTTATGGGGTTGTAGTTAACCCTTGGGTTTTGGAATTTTTAATTTTTCTCCAAAAAAATCCTCCCCCAAGAAAAAGAAATAAATATAAATACCAATGGTAAAAATTGCCCTATAACAGTCCCAAAAAAGTTTTTAGTTATCAATTTTTATTTTTGCCTTTATTCATACCATACATTGGACCACATAAAGGCACAAAAACTGGGCCAAATAGAAAGTCCCACTGATTCATGAATGATAAGTCCCTCAATTTGCCATTTTTAAAAATCCAGCCACAACCCTCCCCCTTGTAAGATGGATATTTTAAGGAATCCGGAATGAAAAATTAAAATAAAGCTGACTGAAAAAAGTCCACAAAGGACATTTTTAAGGAGAAAGGGTAAAAAAAACAGTTATAAAAAAATGAAAATGAACTGTCCCGTAACTTAAAACAAAGGGCCTCCAAAAGGACTTGATTGAAACGACAAGTGGTTTTCAAACCAGGCCTAGGATATGATCCATCCACTGAGGAGCTAGGTGGCCTGAAGCCTGCGGGGAACGGGGGGTTGTGGGGGGAGGGGAAGGGGGGCGGCAACAGAAACCTGGTTCTAGGAACCGTGGGTTTCCCCTTCACCCCTGCTGATACATTCCCCCCTCCAGCATTAATGTAACTACTACCGGACCTCCCTGGATTCTGAAAGCCAACTCCATAAGAAAACCTCCATACCGGTGGGTACGATAAAGCCACCTTTTTAGCAAATGAGTATTCCTACTGGAGCTAACTTGAATCCCCCAGTAGGAGAGAAATTTCAAAAGGTTGAAACAATTTAATTTCCTATGTAATAAAAGTGGATGGAAATTTAAATTAGACAATCTCACCCAGAGAAATGTGGGGTTTCTGTGGAAGCACTTAAGAGATCCGCCTGGGAAGGTATAAAGATTGGACTTGCATGTAATTTGTGGTTGAGTCACCAAATACTTTATAATCTCCCTACCCTTTTGATTTTTTGAAGTACTTTCTGTATAAAATGAAAATTTTTAATTAAATAAATCTTGCACTGTTCCTATGGAAGCACATATGATTTCCTCTTTGCATTTTCATAAGTTCCTGAACCACCAACCATTTTTCCATTTAATGTAATTTTTTTTTGAACAATCCCATCATTTTAATTAATTATTTTGTTTAATATATATTTTTTATTGATTTCAGAGAGGAAAGGAGGAGGGAGAGAAGAGAATAGAAACATCCATGAATGAAGAGAGAATCTGGATTCGGACCCTTTGCCATCCTGCCAAGTCCCCCCAACGCTGGGGATTGAGCCCACAAACCCCGGGCCATGTTCCCCTTGAACTGGAATCAAACCTGGGACCTTTTTCAGTTTTCACAGAAAGTATTGCCACTATCCCCGTGAGCCAGCCAAACCGCTAAAAAGCTGAAACTTAGCAACTTTTGATAGGTGAAATTTCGTTAATTCAACAACCTGGTTGAATTATTCATACAAAAGCAACACCCCCTCCAATCATGTTCATTTAAAATTTGACAGTAAATAGGGATACTTACCTATGAAAGTAAGTCCCCAAACTGAGCCA
This sequence comes from Ia io, assembly GCA_025583905.1. Taxonomy (NCBI): domain Eukaryota; kingdom Metazoa; phylum Chordata; class Mammalia; order Chiroptera; family Vespertilionidae; genus Ia; species Ia io. The sequence goes on along the minus strand of JAJQQW010000891.1, from coordinate 14,459 downwards.
ATAGCCTTTGGCATTCCTCCCTCCCTGCCACAGTTCCTTTTCCTTTTTTTCCACAAGGATAACATAAAATATTTTTGGGCCAAAATTGTAACCATATAAATGAAATTCCCAACCTTAAATGTAAATTGGATTACCAAATTTTGAATTATCTGGAAAAGAAATTTGAAAATGCCAAGCTTACCCTCACTCCCTTTTTCAGGAGGGATACCTTATATCCGTCTCACCCCACTGGATCACAGAAACCTGATCTGGGTTGGTTTATAAACGGAGTACTGGCTAAACTTTCGCATTTATGCAATATTTACCTTGAATCACCCACCCTTTTCCTTCATTACCATCACCATGGGGAATAATACCTGATTAAGCTATATTTCCTCTCTTCCTCACTCAAGCGTGGTGTGTCCAATGAAGGGAATAACTTTATCCCCTCAAAAATTTCCCTCCCCCCTTTTACACCAGAGACAGTTTCCTCCTGGATAAACACCTGAGAAAAAAACGAGGCCCCCCCCCCCCCCACCCCCCCCCCCCCCCCCCCCCCCCCCCCCCTTGGCTACAGTCAACAGAAATAAAACCCATGGCCCCCCGAAAAATTTGGCTGGAATGGTGCCCCGGGTGCTCCCTAACAAGTACGAAGCCATTTCTGATGGAGCTTATGTGGAAGACAATAAGACAAAAAAAAAAATAAAGAAAACCCCCGTCTACCTCCTCACACGTTTTTTCCGGACCAAATAACTATTAAAGAATGTACTATTTTTTTTCTTCCCCAAAGGAAGAGGTTTGGGAGACTGCTAAGGTAAAATATACAAAAACGAAAACTACTCATCCTGTCCCCCCCTTGGCCCCTTCCCCCATTGGGGAGCACTTGAAGGTTTCCCCACTCTACCGCCACCTCCTTCCTAGCATGAAGTATAAAAGGTCCCGATGAAACTTTTACTGTGGTAACCCACTCTCCTGAGCCCCCCTTAAACTTCGGCTTTGCCTCCATAAGTTTTTTAACATGAAAATAATAATAATGTGGCTGAGTCCCCCCCCTGGGAAGGCAAGGACAAATGGAAGGGCCCACCCCTCCTCTTGAAGAGTCCCCCTTTTCAAAAAAACTTAAGGATGGGCCCTTGGATTTTTGGGTCCCCGGAAAGGGGGCCAAGGATCCCTGGTCCCTTTGGGCCAGTGGGTGTGATTCCAAATTTTTTGTCTTGCCCACAAATGCCAAGAAAAGGTTTTGGCCTAAAGAAAGGCCCTGCCTGATGAGAACTAGGGCCTCTTTCTCCCCCAAGACCAACAAACAAGGGAGCCCCACGTTTTTCAGCCTTGGGATCTGCAATCCAAGGGCAGCCCGCAGAAACCTGGGGCAAAGCCACGTACTCCTTTCCCCAGGAAAGAAAAACCACAGTCTTTGAGGGTTGGGGCATCCAACCCACGAAGGAAGTGGGGAGACAAAAGATAACCCCCGGGAAGTTGTTTCCCCTGGAAGGCCACCAAAGAAAAAAAAACCCGGCTTACCCAACCCACCCCCCTTGGGAAGTCCCCCAGTCCCCCACCACACCACACAACCCTCGGAACACTTCCCCCCATATTGGTTGTACAGCCAGGTATGGGTTGGAAGGGGTTTTCACCTTGTGTAATTGCAGGGGCAAAAAAACTATTCCTGACCACAGCTTTTTCCCTTCAAAGCAATGGTCCCCCACCCCCACTAGTGAATACCGCACCTATTATGAAAGAAAATTAAACCAATATGATTTTAGAAAAATTCCCCTGGTTCTTTCATTTCTAAAATTATTTTATTCAATTTATTTAAAAAAAAAACCTAATCGATAAAACCCCTCCTACTTAAGTAAAAGAATGGCAGTTGGTTTTTTTTTGTTGGTAAAAACGACCCCTTGATGTTATTCCCCAGCAGCATGCCTAACCACCGACCAAAAAATCAAGTGCTGTCCACCTCAGAGGGGCCCAGCAGACCCCCCCCAACAGAAAACTTAACCTGTTTTTCCAAAAACCTGACCAAGTTGGCCTCACCCTGTTTTGAGCAACTAAAACCAGAAACCAAAGAAGGTATGTCACGGGTGTTTTTTCGATTTCCCATCATGTCAGGGGCCCAGCTAATGCCCCCCCTGTGGGTTTTGCGGGCTCATCCCCCCCCAGTGTGTTGTGAGGGGGTGGGAGGGGGGGTGGGAGGAGCCCGAGAAGCATGGCCAAGGAAGGCCAAGCCAAAATGATGAATGTTTTTCCCTCCTCATTGATGTTTTTGTTCTGTTTTTTTTTTTCCCTATCCCTTCTCCCTCCCTTTCCAGTCTTCGTTTAAAAATTAATACAAAGACAAATTTTTTTTAAAAAAGAAAAACACTCTTCACTACATTAGCCAAAAATCTTAGTGGAATTTTTAAAACAATACGACATTCCTCCTTCAATTAGAAGAAGTATATGGGGTAAACCTGGAAAAAACATAAAAATGACTAATCAATAACTAGACCTTTTTGTTTAAAAAGGTTAAAAAATTTGAATATAAAGAATTTAAAACAATTGTCAAGGGGAAAAGGAATCAAATTTGTCCATAATGGGCTAACCCATTAACCCATCCCTGAATTATTGCAAATTCCCCAATTGGAGAAGAATTCCTCTTAATGAACAAAGATTCCCCGGAATTTCTTCCTCAGAAATTATATCTGTATATAACTTACATAATTAAGTATATTTACATAACCTCTTTAATAATATAGCTAAAGATATTTACATAACTCTAGAACAATTAACTTTGGTTTTATATCTTTATTACGGTTTCATAAATTAGTAATAAAAATCAAACCCCAAATAAATCAAATATTTGTGAAATCTATTTCTACCTATTTTCCACAGTGGAAGTTTCGCATTCCCTCTCAAAGTTTCACATGACCTTTGACCCATTTACATGGGTTTGTAAAAGATGCAGTGAGTAAAACCACAAGATAAAACACAAAACGAATTAGGCTATTTGGAATTCGTCACAAAGAATCACTTTTCTTTCAGAAAATATCATTTTAAGTCTACTTCTTCTATTATATAGTCCCTCCTCTAATTTCCTGTAATATTTTAAGTACATGAAAATTAGTGGGATCTTTAGATAAAGACTTCCCACTCACTTTAATATACTGTCAAAGTGATTTTTAAATATTCAGAAAGTTTTTAACTGCTAACAGGCAAAAGTTTTGGCCATTTGCTAGGTAATTATCATAACTATATTTGGAGCAGGCATTAAAGTATTGATTTGGGGGAAAAAGAAGCGCTCAAGTAGTTTTTAGTGCAGCGTCACATAAAGCAAGAACGCATTATAGGAACAGACGGAAGAAAGACATTCTGCGAGGCACACATTTATGGTATAAAAAAGAATTTTCCAGGCTGAAAATGAAGGAGAAGAAAACACTATACCAGTACACATATCCCTAGGCCTCTTTCAATTACTACTGTTATTTCCTTATTGAATGATTTCTTAAGAATAACCCAGGTAAGTAGAACACCTGTTCCATAAAACATTAATTTAAAATAAAATGTCCAACTCCAGCATAAACCCAACATACATTTGGCCTCACCCTTTCTTGTTAATGAATTTTGCGGAGTATCAGATTTTTTGTTTGAGGTTGAAAATATTTATTTCATCAACTAACCACCGAGTGCAAAACATTTGGCCTGTTACTGGAGCCAAAGTTTATTTTAGCTCAGCTAGGATACCTAAGTGTTGTGTAAATGGAAAACACGGCTGGAGAAACAATTACACACAAGATTGTGTCAATTAAGACAATGAAAGTGTTTTAAAATAATCCTTTGGGAGTGGTTAATGATAGTGAGCATGATTATGCTTCAATTATGTAAAAACATGTAATTTGGAAAAAAAGTATTCTTGAGAGTTGCTTTTTAACTCATTCTGATGCCCTTCCCAAAGTTATATATTTGGAAAACTGAAAAAAGATTTCCCTCAATTTCTTGGTCAAGGTCTGGAACACTAAGTATGGATGAGTCTGAAAAATATAGATTTGGCTATAAAAAATGCATTATGAAAGCATGCAACCCTACTGTATATGTACATATGCATAGATATAGAATACATCTATACCAATATAGTGGGGTAATATGGCTAATTAGGCAGACACCTTCCGGACGTCCTCCGGACAAGGCCACAGGGCTCACAGCAGCCCGTGGGCTCATGAAGTCTGTGGGCTCAGGCAGCCTGGGGTGCTTCAGGCAGCCGTGAGCCCTGGGGCTGGGAGCCTGGGGCTCAGGCTCACAGCCATCTCGCCGGTCATGGCAGCAGCAGAACAGGTGATGGGGTGGTGCCTTCCCCTGATCAAGCCATGTCAACTCCCGACTGGTGAAGGGGCAGGCTGGGCTTGAGGAACCCACTCCAGTGTCACAAATTTCATGCACCAGGCCCCTAGTCCTAAAATAATAAAAAGTGTAATATGCTAATTAACCGGACAGAGGCCGAATGACTTCCGACAATCCTGCCAGATTACTTCTGATGCAGCCGGGCTGCGAGGGCCAATCCCCTTGCATGAATTTTGTGCAAATCAAATGAGGCCTCTACTATATCTATATGGACAAATAACTGAAACAAACTACTCCTCACATATGTAGTAGTTGTGCAGTTTTAAAGCAGAACAAATGAACACTGACTTAAAAACCTATTAGAAAGGGGTGTAAAAGAATGGTGGCTTCTAATCTATGTGTTTTTGTCCATGGCTTGGAAAATACTAAAAAGCACTGTTTTAGGGTTAATCCCCAAAGCTGTTTTTGTCTTTGTTTAGCAATCTGGAAAATCAACAAGACATATATGCAGTGCACAAATTTTTTTAGCTTCTTTTAGAGCTCTCATTGCTTAGCAATAACAAAAGAACTTGCTGAGTGAACAGGGGGATTTATTGTTTCATCTGGCTTTATCTCTTGCTCCTTCCAAACTCACATTCTCATGCTCTACTTCCATTGCGCGAGAAAAACACCTAATTCACAATAGTAATCACACAAAATGCTTTAGGGAACACAAAAACTTGATCTGAGTTCACAAATACCATCATTCCTGTCCATACCTCTCTTGGCCCATCTCTCTGTGTTTAGACTTAGGTTTGGTCCTGTTTTCCACAAATGAAATTGACAACAGACGCCGGCTCCGCATAAAACAGCATAACAGAAGTTCACTAGATTGAAAATGTTCCTGAAATGTTAATCCAGTCCTATAGACTTCCTCCCAGTGAAAATACGTATCAATAGCTCGACATTGTGAATGATATCAAGCATGTGATTTTAATTTGTTTTGCCACATGGAACAGCAACAACTAACTTCTGAAATTCGAGACCTCACCTTTTAAATGTTACTGCTCATCTCAATACACAATTCAGTCAATGAGAAAATCCATACGTTTCCAAGTTTGTCCAACCTTTAACACTGCGCAATTTCAGATCAGTTTCAATGAACATGAGATGCTTGGATATGAAACCATTATATTTGAAACTTCTCCATGATAGAAATTATCCATCGGACATCAGAGGCAGGGAGAGAAAATCCCTTTCTAAAAAATACAAACTTTCAAAACACAGAGTCTAAAAATGAGCTTTCTTGACTAATGAAAGTTTTGTTACGAAACGTTATTAAAAGTGAAAAGAGACCGCATTTGCAGTAACTGCGTTTGACATAAAATGCTGTTGACAATATGGAAGAGTAACACATGCAACAGACCAGCATCTCGCAGTGGCTTTAACAATCCACAGACCCCTATGTGAATAAAGATTGTTGTGGTTTGATTTCATTGCCGAGGGTTTATTAATACCATTTTTTATACCTGAGGCTATTGGTTACAACCTGTTAAGCATTTTTATTTCAAGCAGATAATTACCCTGACAGAGGGCTCCCCTCTCGACGGGGCAGTTTGGTGGCATCTACACATTAAACTTCCTTCTTGCACAGTCAGTGCATGTTAATTTTTCCTGACAACCTCTACTACGAATGCATATAATCTCATCACAATACAATGTAGCATGTTCCAATAAAAGGCACATTGATGGGTACTTCTGCTCAATATAGCAAGCAAGATTTTTAGAGGCTGGACCAAAGGAAGGAGGAATGTGATCTTAAAACACCTCTCTGTTCTTCATATCCTTTCCCAATGGCATGGCCGTGATGAGAGACCACATCTTGCTAAGAAAGTAGTGAATGGGAGATGCACAATTTGTTTAGAAAGAAAGCTCCCTTACACTTTCGTCCTAACTGATCTTCCAAAGTCCGAATCATACTGCCTCTTTTGGACAGGCCAGTTAAAAGTGCCCACACAGGTGAAAGTGTGCTCACTGAAAGGTCCCATGAATTGCACTAAGAAAATTACATAAACCTTCACTCTTTTTGGACCACATTTTGTTTTGTAAATGTGTGTATGCATCGTGTGCATCAGTATGCCTGTCTGTTCTACATATACTTGACTATCAAATATGCTGGACACAAGTTCCTATCACATGCTATTTCTGTCCCATGCTAACTGAAATTGTCACTGCATGCACCAATCCAATAATGTTAGATTCTTTGTTAAAGACCTTTAATAATTATTTATAAACTAGAGGCCCATGCATGAAGGATTCATAAAGAATGAGCCTCCGCCCTGGCTGCTGGCACCGCCTTCGCTACTGGCCCAGAGCTGCCTTTTCTGCTTTCCCACACGGCCCAGGCCCAGGGTGGCTTGGGGTGGTGCGGGAATGCCTGTGTCCCACCCCCCGCCACTGCATCGCCTGTTTTATGCAAATTAAACCGCCATCTTTGTTGGGTTTCATTCTTGCATACTCAATCCTGATTGGCTGTGGGGCATCACAAGGTAAGTAATTTGCATCTTTCCCTCTTTTAATTAGTGTAGATTTTTACTTGGACTTGTAGCCTAATGATTGCGTTTTTTCAGATGGCACATATGAAAGGTAGAATGATCTTTATTCAACTCCAAATTTTTTAGCACTTTTGGGGTACATTACAGTGCAGACATTTTCCTACCAACCTTTTTGTTTCGGTAAATGTATATTACAGAGTTTCCAGGACCCTAAAAACCCTGTGGTGTTTGGGTTTTAAAAGATGAAATTAACACAAAGCCAGAAGAAGATGCGATGTTTGAGGAGGACAGACACAATGACATGGGCACAAAGTTGATAGCTTTTCACTAGGGCACCAGAGGTGTGAGTGGGCCAGAGAGAAAAATGGTCTGAGGAAGATTTCAGAGTCCCAGAAAAATCTTTCTAGCTCAGAATGCCAGATGGTACCTCCCAGCAAAGCTCAGTCAGGATGTGAATTAAGGCCTGAAAAAATGGCTGAGAGGAATCTTGCTTCAGAGGAACAAAGATGACAGGAAAAGGAGAAGGAATAAAGGTGATTTTAGGAGAACTCAGCTGATGAGTTCAGAGGCTTTGGCAATGTTAATAAAAATAACAAGAACTGACCACTCCTTACGAGACAACTTTACTGTAACGAGAAAATCAGTATTCCCCATTTCACAGATGAGAAACTGAAGCTCAGCCAAGTTTAACTGTCCTGCCATTTGACGTTGGCTAATAATGGGTTGCCTACCTGGACTAATTGGGGGACGAGATTCCCGGAACTTCCTCCCTCTTTCGATATAAACAGCTTAGCCCTTTACAGTCTTACCTGTAACTCAAAATCTCCATTTAATGAAGAAGTTTACAGGGTAGAGAAAGCAGGAAAGAATTTGGGGACAACAAATTTTCCAGACTTGAAATGTAAAGAGAGAACCACCGCTGAATTTTTTGCGCGTGAGGGTAGAAAGTTACCAAAAGCAGAGCACCAGGATGCCTGCTTGAGTGCCTGGGATCCCCCCGCTTCAAAAACTACTTGTGAACTGCTATCAAAGAACTTTTAAACCTCACAGCTTTGATATATGTCGTGTAGGCCCAGATACAAGAACAAACCACAAGACCCTTTAATCTCACCTTCAAAGCCCACCAAAAAAAATTAAGTTTGGTAATCTCCAAAAATTGCCAACCTAATTCTCAAATCCAAAACACTTCAATCCCAAACACGTCAAATCCTAAGTGGGAATGCAGCTCTGTATCTGAGAAGAAGAAGAGGATCCTGTGGGGGGTGGGCAGGTGGTGGGGGTGGGGAGAGGACATAATACCAGGATGATTTAGCCACAAAATGGAAAGAAAAGTTCTCTCCAAAAGAGGAAAAACGAGGACAACTCAATATGGGACTTTGCTAAAGGGTGAAAGAACTTCCAAGTGCCTCTAAAATGGAAGTTAAAAACACAATCTACGTTTTCTGGCGTCTTCCTTCGTTATCCTGAACCTAAGGCATTTCCACTTGAACTCCATTCTGAAAAATTTTCAACATTTAGTTAGACCTCAGGTAATTTCATTGGCTGATGACAGCTCACAAGCAGATTCCCAACTATCAGTGGGAAGCCCTCTACAGTCTGTCAAGAGAAAGCCCACTCCAGAGCACAGATTCCTGCAAGGGTTTGGCCCCACTGGTCACCAGAATGACACTCAGAGGCCTCAGAGGCAGTCACAGCCTCAGCCTTCAGATGGGAAGGAGCTAGGCCTGCTGTCGGTCCTCAGCCTAATGGTTTTGGCTTCTTTATCACAACACTGATTAACTACAGACCTCAACGGACTGGGGTAAAGAGAAACAACGCCGACTCTAAAAAATTCTGGTCCTTTGAACCATGGAAAGTACCTAATTCAGAAACTTTAGGAAACACAAGTCCTTTTCTTTTCAAGAGGGAGACGTTCACAGTGCATCATGGCCCTATTTTGTTGAACACAAGTTCCACATCTGGTTGATAACCTGCCAACTAACCGATGCATATGCTATGCTAGGCCACATCTGAGGCCGTGTCCGCTCCAACGCCAACGGAAAACCCGCACAGCGTGGGGCGGGCCCCACACGAAGTCACTCACAGCCCCAAGGGCTACCGATTTCTGCTTTATGTAAGTCCATAGCCCGCAAGGCCCCATGACTCACTGCTCAGGGTCGCTCTCAAATCCTCCTGTGACGAATGAGTCCCCCTTAATTTGGCAGTGATTAGGCGGTGCCTGCCCACTAAACCCTTGAACTTGTAATTGCTGCTGCTTTAAATAATGAACACTAAGGAGAGTTTGGATTTCATAAAAGTGTGGATAATTAACATTTTTTTCTCCCCCCTGCCTCCCGTTTGTTTTGATGGAGGAATATATTCACACACACACACACACACACACACTCACACAAATCACGTCTAACCACTGATCACTGTACAGGCCCAAGGCTGTATCGAAATAAGCTGCAGTCTTGCTCTCAGGGTGGTCAGTGAGTGCAGATCTAGGTGGGGGGGCTGCAGGGAGAGGGGAGGGGGCCTCTGAGGGCTGTGCAGGGGAGAACAGAAAGGCCTGATTGCCGTAGGAGAGGAGGAGAGCCCTGGCACTCATAATATTCAGTGGCCAGTCCACATCTGAGCAGCTGCTTCCTACCTTTCCTCCACTGTGCGTGTAGAACCAGTGCAGACAAAAGAGGTGATTCTGCAGCTTCACCAGAACTGCCGATTTGCTCAGGGCAGTGAACTTCCCCTCTATGCTTTTCCTATCCACACATGGACTTAAAGTATGTTATCAGACACGAGTACCCACAAAACTTCTATCAGTGAAGACAGGCAACCCCAGCCCACAGCCAGGAGTTGAAGAAAACCCACACAGCTACACAACGACACGGATAGACCCCAGCCAGTCCTTCCTCCCTTCTTTCCCTCAATGGGTCCAATCCCCCAGCATCCATCCGTTGATGCAACAAAAAACAGTCAAATTGTGATTTTATGTTGAGAAAAATGAAAATGCTATTAATTAGGGATAGAATCCAAAGTTAGCCACATCAGCAGCCTACGCCCTCCCTGTAACAACAAAGAATGAGTGATAAATTTAGCCGCCTCATGTTCGTTTTCAAACAACGCCGCTGAGATTATATAGCTTCCCTGCCCCATGGCGAACTGAGCAGCTCACAGAAAGCTATCTGTTTGTTGATTCACTCTGTTTTCTCCATTTCTGTTCTTTTCTATTTGCAGGGTTTGGTATTTTCTTTTTTTTTTGAACGCTACATTTTCTTTTTCCTGGTGTGAGTCGATATCATAGGCCAGTGTTGTTGTGGAAGCACCCAGCTTGCAAAAGCCACTCTATGGAGATGTGATTAGAACCTACGTCCACACCATGGCAGACAGTGAATAATAGCCAACTGTAGCAACGGTAGTAACTTTAAAAAAAAAAATCCCCCTCCAGCTGCTGAAAAAGGGGTCAGTGAAGTAAAAATAAGAAACGTCGCAGGAATCCAAGGGCCTCAGAAATGTTTCTTGGACCGTACACAAGCGCACTGCGATTGGTGGTCCTGATGGAAAAGCAAAAAGAAATTCCTACTGTTATACAAATATAATAGAGACTTGTACTTTCAACTAAGTCACTTATATCTGAAGACAACTACACATTTAATTCAAAACGAGGTTCTGTGTACAACTTTGGAGTCATTTTATTGATGTAATGGTGTCCCCCCAAGATACCTAGCAGATGGTTTTTTCCCACCCCCTCAATGAAAAACGGAAACAAACTGCAGGATTTGTCAAAATTTTATCCTGAAGGCACACCCTAAAAAAGGTGCTTTTAAATGAATTGTAAATTTGCTTCATTGCACAGTATTATTCTAAATTACAAACCGAAAGTATTCTCGGTTTTAATTTTTTAGCATAATCCTTTTCACAAAACACATCTGCTGTGAAAGATTTCTAATTAGTACTAGCTGCTTTGGTAACAAACATACAGTTGTCACTATGCCATCTAAAGTAATTGGGGCAAAAAAAAAAAAAAAACAATATTCTCTTTCACTCTCTCTGCAGTACGAAAAATTCTCAGCTTTTCCGATGAGGCAAACCAATAGAAACGAATACAATCTTTGAACTTCCAGATGCAAGTGACATCTAGAGATGAGAAAATGAGGAAGGATGGCAATGTAATCCAAACCCAGACAATCCACAAGAACATGGCACAGTAGCTGGAGGTTGGCTGAAACCGGAGGAGAAAGAGCAAATCTATACAGAAAGCTTGCAGATTATGTCTAATTTGAGAAGTAACCAGCGGCTGAAAAAAGAAAAAGCCACCTCCCACTAGATCTAGTCCATAAGGTTGCCAAAACACAGAAAGGATGGATGGTAGGGTGCACTCTTCAGCTTGAAATGAAATGGGGAATTGCTACTTGCCAATGCACTGTCCTCGTTTCATCCCCATTTAGTTCCATCTCACACCCCTCTTATGTTTTTGTGGTCAGTTCCCTTAGGGAAATAAGCTCACCTTCCGCATAGTTCATGCCAGAGGATATGGTTTCCATGCTTTCAACCATGCATCATACTCTCTCTGAATCCTGACCACTCAGGGACAGGTGTTGTTAATTGTGGCCCCATTCCACTAAGAAGAAACTGAGGCTGTTAAATTGTTAATCAACTTGCCCAAGGCAACTCACCAATAAGAGACGTGACGGCCTTCACTCCAGGCTTTCCAACCACTCATTGAACACTTGAGTATTTGCTTCATATCCAGATTAAAAAACCCACACATCATATCTTTTGCATGGTAACCTACATGAGAATCACAGAGAGCAACAAAAAAAAACAATTATTGGATCTAATCAGTATCTAATTACATGCAGGAAATGTATTTTCCACTTCTTTCACAGCATAGTACTTTACATAAAGTTAGAGGAAGCGAAAATATGGCTTCTAACCAATCAGAGACCCACATCATCACTAACCAATCAGACCCACATCATCTCCATCTCAATCAGACCCACATCCATCTATTTGAAATTTATTATATTATGCAATTTCAATCTATAGGCTTAAAACTAAATTATTTACAGATGCTAATTTTGCAGAAAACATAAATAGTCACTATATATCCAAAATTTTCTTATTTTATTAACACAACTGAGTTATGAGAAATAAAATTATAAGTGTGTAGATAATTTTTAGTCTGAGCATGAAAGCAATAAATTGTACCATGGGAGTTTTAGATTTCTCGAAATACCCAAGGAAATCCAAGTAGGCTTTTCATCTATTTATTCCTCTAACCTGTAAATCTATCCCAAAAGTTCCTTATAATACAACTTTTGCTATCTCTACTTACGACTGGGAGCAAGACATACATATACAGAATTCAAACGATCCTTGGCCTTTCCTTAAAAGCAGCCCAAGCAAAGGAGAAGCAAGTCCGGAGTGCAATGGGCCCCATCTCATTGGTTACACATGTTCTGGGTAATGAGGGTCCTAAACATCACCCAGCAGGCCAGGTCAGGCACTGAGGATCCCAAGCCACACTCCTGCGCTTCAAGCCATGAACTATCCAGACCACCCACCAGCTACAATTCATGTCACGGCGGAAGGGGAGAAGAAAGAAAAGGCTAATTAATGAGTTACCAACCTTTCAAACACGGAGACGGCGTTTTTACATAATTAACATTTCATCTGGTACCCCGCCCACTCAGAACAACACTACCCATTTGATAATGAAGACTTAGAGCTTGTTAAATAGCTTTCCAAAGAACTGCACTAGTAAGTGACCCGCCGGTGAGTCAAACCAAAGTCCTTCACACAGTCCTGTAAGTGGTTACAAGACACTCATTTCTCCCTCTTCACCTTGCAGTAAGGTGTAGGACTCAAAGTCCAGTTCAAAACTTTAATATCTTTTACATCCATTTTTTTCCGTCATCTCTATTTACCTCAGCTGGCCAACGACACAGCGCTGTATTTGCAGTGCACAACTTGACAATGCTAAATGAATACCCCTGGGAGTAGTTATCCTGTTACAGTAACCGGTCACAATGGCCCGGGTGGACGTATTCAATCAAACCGTTACAGCATCCAGCAACGAAACGAAAGGAACCCTCTAGCTGACTGGTGGAAATTACTGAGCCCCTCCACCCCGCCCCCTGAAGGATAAGACAAACCCCAGGATTGGCCTATGCCTAAGGCGCTATAGAGGGCTAGGAGAATTGTGGAGAAGAGGAAGGCAGCCACACAGGTGAAGGGCATCAGGCCCAACCAACAGGTCCCTCTCGGGGCGGCCAGATTCACTCCAACGGCTTCACAGCGTGGCTCCAGATATAAACCGAACAAAGTGACAAAAAACCCAAAACCACGGAGCAAACACAGGCTTTCAAGTGCTGTGGGAAACAGAGACATTGTTTTAAGTAACCACTGTTTTAAAATTGCATACATAGGAACACCAAAATAAACATCTTGCGATGCTTTTCTTTAAGATACACAAAGTAATGTAAAGTGTAGGCGTGCCCCAGATCCAGCACAGGACATAAGTCACAAGTTGTAAGAGCCCCTAGGAGGAACTCCACGACACAACGCCAGGACTGGTCTACTTCCTGATTAGATAACAGAGGCAAGTCAAATGCATTGCTTTCCTTGTGCGGCAAAAAGCAAACACGCCACCCAACAAAGCCCCCTCCCCTGTTCTCTCCTCTCGCTGTGAATTATGAATCAGTCCGTGGAGAGCAGGGTTTGCCAAGTCCTCCTCTACAAACGGTAATAATCACAGGTCCCCGGAGAAGGGTCAAGAAGCAAGCCCTTCCAAACCAGGGACGGAGCCTGCCTCGCCGACCTGCGTTCCCCCAGCCTTTCCCCCCCCGATCTTACCACCGAAGAAGGAAACGAGAGAGGGAAAAAAAAAAAACAAAAAACACAAACCCACAAAAACCTTGAAAATACACAAGCTGTTGGGGTGCTGAACATATGTAAAACTGAACTCTCAGGAAAACAGCTACTCAAACAAACCTTAAGCATGATCAAAATAACTTCAATTTGTGGTTTATTTTTAGCCAACTGGTAATCATCCCCATCACTGCCTGGTCGCCTCCTTCCACGCCTCCATGCAGTGCACTGGGGAAACGCTCTCAGGTCCCTTTTGTCAGTTTTCTCTACTTCAGTCTTGGACAGTGTCCTAGAGAGCTTTCAAGGCCTCATGGCCTGCCTCCTGACATTCTCTGGCCTTCTGTTCTGGTCTCGCCACATCCTAAGGTGACCTGCCTCTTGGCCCGCACCCCTCAACTGCCGGGTTCATGGAATAAAAATTGCTCTGATCTTGTCCACAATGACTTGGAACTTGAGTTTGTCCTAAAATACTGGTTGTTTCCCTAAAACTTCTCTGCTGTGACTGAACTGTGTCCCAGCCCAGTTTCCAATTGGAAACCCTAACCCCCATGTGACTGTTACCTGGCAGACGGAGTTGTTAGGAGGCCCTCTCAAGTTACCATAAGGTCAAAAGGGAGGGGCCCTATTCTCGTAGATCGGAAGGCGTTCTAAGTAGAAGAGGAAGAACAGAGATCTCTCTCCACACACATGCAGATAGGCACGTGAGACACGAGTAAGAAGGCAGCCATCTGCCTCTTGATTATTGGACTTTCCCAGCCCCCAGAAGTGGGAGCAAATTTT
>JAJQQW010001559.1:15000-20000 GCA_025583905.1 Ia io | reverse complement strand
AAAAAAAAAAAAAAAAAAAAAAAAAAAAAAAAAAAAAAAAAAAAAAAAAAAAAAAAAAAAAAAAAAAAAAAAAAAAAAAAAAAAAAAAAAAAAAAAAAAAAAAAAAAAAAAAAAAAAAAAAAAAAAAAAAAAAAAAAAAAAAAAAAAAAAAAAAAAAAAAAAAAAAAAAAAAAAAAAAAAAAAAAAAAAAAAAAAAAAAAAAAAAAAAAAAAAAAAAAAAAAAAAAAAAAAAAAAAAAAAAAAAAAAAAAAAAAAAAAAAAAAAAAAAAAAAAAAAAAAAAAAAAAAAAAAAAAAAAAAAAAAAAAAAAAAAAAAAAAAAAAAAAAAAAAAAAAAAAAAAAAAAAAAAAAAAAAAAAAAAAAAAAAAAAAAAAAAAAAAAAAAAAAAAAAAAAAAAAAAAAAAAAAAAAAAAAAAAAAAAAAAAAAAAAAAAAAAAAAAAAAAAAAAAAAAAAAAAAAAAAAAAAAAAAAAAAAAAAAAAAAAAAAAAAAAAAAAAAAAAAAAAAAAAAAAAAAAAAAAAAAAAAAAAAAAAAAAAAAAAAAAAAAAAAAAAAAAAAAAAAAAAAAAAAAAAAAAAAAAAAAAAAAAAAAAAAAAAAAAAAAAAAAAAAAAAAAAAAAAAAAAAAAAAAAAAAAAAAAAAAAAAAAAAAAAAAAAAAAAAAAAAAAAAAAAAAAAAAAAAAAAAAAAAAAAAAAAAAAAAAAAAAAAAAAAAAAAAAAAAAAAAAAAAAAAAAAAAAAAAAAAAAAAAAAAAAAAAAAAAAAAAAAAAAAAAAAAAAAAAAAAAAAAAAAAAAAAAAAAAAAAAAAAAAAAAAAAAAAAAAAAAAAAAAAAAAAAAAAAAAAAAAAAAAAAAAAAAAAAAAAAAAAAAAAAAAAAAAAAAAAAAAAAAAAAAAAAAAAAAAAAAAAAAAAAAAAAAAAAAAAAAAAAAAAAAAAAAAAAAAAAAAAAAAAAAAAAAAAAAAAAAAAAAAAAAAAAAAAAAAAAAAAAAAAAAAAAAAAAAAAAAAAAAAAAAAAAAAAAAAAAAAAAAAAAAAAAAAAAAAAAAAAAAAAAAAAAAAAAAAAAAAAAAAAAAAAAAAAAAAAAAAAAAAAAAAAAAAAAAAAAAAAAAAAAAAAAAAAAAAAAAAAAAAAAAAAAAAAAAAAAAAAAAAAAAAAAAAAAAAAAAAAAAAAAAAAAAAAAAAAAAAAAAAAAAAAAAAAAAAAAAAAAAAAAAAAAAAAAAAAAAAAAAAAAAAAAAAAAAAAAAAAAAAAAAAAAAAAAAAAAAAAAAAAAAAAAAAAAAAAAAAAAAAAAAAAAAAAAAAAAAAAAAAAAAAAAAAAAAAAAAAAAAAAAAAAAAAAAAAAAAAAAAAAAAAAAAAAAAAAAAAAAAAAAAAAAAAAAAAAAAAAAAAAAAAAAAAAAAAAAAAAAAAAAAAAAAAAAAAAAAAAAAAAAAAAAAAAAAAAAAAAAAAAAAAAAAAAAAAAAAAAAAAAAAAAAAAAAAAAAAAAAAAAAAAAAAAAAAAAAAAAAAAAAAAAAAAAAAAAAAAAAAAAAAAAAAAAAAAAAAAAAAAAAAAAAAAAAAAAAAAAAAAAAAAAAAAAAAAAAAAAAAAAAAAAAAAAAAAAAAAAAAAAAAAAAAAAAAAAAAAAAAAAAAAAAAAAAAAAAAAAAAAAAAAAAAAAAAAAAAAAAAAAAAAAAAAAAAAAAAAAAAAAAAAAAAAAAAAAAAAAAAAAAAAAAAAAAAAAAAAAAAAAAAAAAAAAAAAAAAAAAAAAAAAAAAAAAAAAAAAAAAAAAAAAAAAAAAAAAAAAAAAAAAAAAAAAAAAAAAAAAAAAAAAAAAAAAAAAAAAAAAAAAAAAAAAAAAAAAAAAAAAAAAAAAAAAAAAAAAAAAAAAAAAAAAAAAAAAAAAAAAAAAAAAAAAAAAAAAAAAAAAAAAAAAAAAAAAAAAAAAAAAAAAAAAAAAAAAAAAAAAAAAAAAAAAAAAAAAAAAAAAAAAAAAAAAAAAAAAAAAAAAAAAAAAAAAAAAAAAAAAAAAAAAAAAAAAAAAAAAAAAAAAAAAAAAAAAAAAAAAAAAAAAAAAAAAAAAAAAAAAAAAAAAAAAAAAAAAAAAAAAAAAAAAAAAAAAAAAAAAAAAAAAAAAAAAAAAAAAAAAAAAAAAAAAAAAAAAAAAAAAAAAAAAAAAAAAAAAAAAAAAAAAAAAAAAAAAAAAAAAAAAAAAAAAAAAAAAAAAAAAAAAAAAAAAAAAAAAAAAAAAAAAAAAAAAAAAAAAAAAAAAAAAAAAAAAAAAAAAAAAAAAAAAAAAAAAAAAAAAAAAAAAAAAAAAAAAAAAAAAAAAAAAAAAAAAAAAAAAAAAAAAAAAAAAAAAAAAAAAAAAAAAAAAAAAAAAAAAAAAAAAAAAAAAAAAAAAAAAAAAAAAAAAAAAAAAAAAAAAAAAAAAAAAAAAAAAAAAAAAAAAAAAAAAAAAAAAAAAAAAAAAAAAAAAAAAAAAAAAAAAAAAAAAAAAAAAAAAAAAAAAAAAAAAAAAAAAAAAAAAAAAAAAAAAAAAAAAAAAAAAAAAAAAAAAAAAAAAAAAAAAAAAAAAAAAAAAAAAAAAAAAAAAAAAAAAAAAAAAAAAAAAAAAAAAAAAAAAAAAAAAAAAAAAAAAAAAAAAAAAAAAAAAAAAAAAAAAAAAAAAAAAAAAAAAAAAAAAAAAAAAAAAAAAAAAAAAAAAAAAAAAAAAAAAAAAAAAAAAAAAAAAAAAAAAAAAAAAAAAAAAAAAAAAAAAAAAAAAAAAAAAAAAAAAAAAAAAAAAAAAAAAAAAAAAAAAAAAAAAAAAAAAAAAAAAAAAAAAAAAAAAAAAAAAAAAAAAAAAAAAAAAAAAAAAAAAAAAAAAAAAAAAAAAAAAAAAAAAAAAAAAAAAAAAAAAAAAAAAAAAAAAAAAAAAAAAAAAAAAAAAAAAAAAAAAAAAAAAAAAAAAAAAAAAAAAAAAAAAAAAAAAAAAAAAAAAAAAAAAAAAAAAAAAAAAAAAAAAAAAAAAAAAAAAAAAAAAAAAAAAAAAAAAAAAAAAAAAAAAAAAAAAAAAAAAAAAAAAAAAAAAAAAAAAAAAAAAAAAAAAAAAAAAAAAAAAAAAAAAAAAAAAAAAAAAAAAAAAAAAAAAAAAAAAAAAAAAAAAAAAAAAAAAAAAAAAAAAAAAAAAAAAAAAAAAAAAAAAAAAAAAAAAAAAAAAAAAAAAAAAAAAAAAAAAAAAAAAAAAAAAAAAAAAAAAAAAAAAAAAAAAAAAAAAAAAAAAAAAAAAAAAAAAAAAAAAAAAAAAAAAAAAAAAAAAAAAAAAAAAAAAAAAAAAAAAAAAAAAAAAAAAAAAAAAAAAAAAAAAAAAAAAAAAAAAAAAAAAAAAAAAAAAAAAAAAAAAAAAAAAAAAAAAAAAAAAAAAAAAAAAAAAAAAAAAAAAAAAAAAAAAAAAAAAAAAAAAAAAAAAAAAAAAAAAAAAAAAAAAAAAAAAAAAAAAAAAAAAAAAAAAAAAAAAAAAAAAAAAAAAAAAAAAAAAAAAAAAAAAAAAAAAAAAAAAAAAAAAAAAAAAAAAAAAAAAAAAAAAAAAAAAAAAAAAAAAAAAAAAAAAAAAAAAAAAAAAAAAAAAAAAAAAAAAAAAAAAAAAAAAAAAAAAAAAAAAAAAAAAAAAAAAAAAAAAAAAAAAAAAAAAAAAAAAAAAAAAAAAAAAAAAAAAAAAAAAAAAAAAAAAAAAAAAAAAAAAAAAAAAAAAAAAAAAAAAAAAAAAAAAAAAAAAAAAAAAAAAAAAAAAAAAAAAAAAAAAAAAAAAAAAAAAAAAAAAAAAAAAAAAAAAAAAAAAAAAAAAAAAAAAAAAAAAAAAAAAAAAAAAAAAAAAAAAAAAAAAAAAAAAAAAAAAAAAAAAAAAAAAAAAAAAAAAAAAAAAAAAAAAAAAAAAAAAAAAAAAAAAAAAAAAAAAAAAAAAAAAAAAAAAAAAAAAAAAAAAAAAAAAAAAAAAAAAAAAAAAAAAAAAAAAAAAAAAAAAAAAAAAAAAAAAAAAAAAAAAAAAAAAAAAAAAAAAAAAAAAAAAAAAAAAAAAAAAAAAAAAAAAAAAAAAAAAAAAAAAAAAAAAAAAAAAAAAAAAAAAAAAAAAAAAAAAAAAAAAAAAAAAAAAAAAAAAAAAAAAAAAAAAAAAAAAAAAAAAAAAAAAAAAAAAAAAAAAAAAAAAAAAAAAAAAAAAAAAAAAAAAAAAAAAAAAAAAAAAAAAAAAAAAAAAAAAAAAAAAAAAAAAAAAAAAAAAAAAAAAAAAAAAAAAAAAAAAAAAAAAAAAAAAAAAAAAAAAAAAAAAAAAAAAAAAAAAAAAAAAAAAAAAAAAAAAAAAAAAAAAAAAAAAAAAAAAAAAAAAAAAAAAAAAAAAAAAAAAAAAAAAAAAAAAAAAAAAAAAAAAAAAAAAAAAAAAAAAAAAAAAAAAAAAAAAAAAAAAAAAAAAAAAAAAAAAAAAAAAAAAAAAAAAAAAAAAAAAAAAAAAAAAAAAAAAAAAAAAAAAAAAAAAAAAAAAAAAAAAAAAAAAAAAAAAAAAAAAAAAAAAAAAAAAAAAAAAAAAAAAAAAAAAAAAAAAAAAAAAAAAAAAAAAAAAAAAAAAAAAAAAAAAAAAAAAAAAAAAAAAAAAAAAAAAAAAAAAAAAAAAAAAAAAAAAAAAAAAAAAAAAAAAAAAAAAAAAAAAAAAAAAAAAAAAAAAAAAAAAAAAAAAAAAAAAAAAAAAAAAAAAAAAAAAAAAAAAAAAAAAAAAAAAAAAAAAAAAAAAAAAAAAAAAAAAAAAAAAAAAAAAAAAAAAAAAAAAAAAAAAAAAAAAAAAAAAAAAAAAAAAAAAAAAAAAAAAACAAAAAAAAAAAAAAAAAAAAAAAAAAAAAAAAAAAAAAAAAAAAAAAAAAAAAAAAAAAAAAAAAAAAAAAAAAAAAAAAAAAAAAAAAAAAAAAAAAAAAAAAAAAAAAAAAAAAAAAAAAAAAAAAAAAAAAAAAAAAAAAAAAAAAAAAAAAAAAAAAAAAAAAAAAAAAAAAAAAAAA
>JAJQQW010000256.1:0-21442 GCA_025583905.1 Ia io | reverse complement strand
ATCGGTGTGTGCCCCGCATAGCTTTTGTAGCTAAACGATGGGCTGCTGACAGGGCGCCTTGCCCCTGCTCATCATTGGAGGCAGATCCCCGCTCCCTTGATTCTGTTTCTCTTGGGCAGAGCTGCGTCCTGTTGCCTGGCTTTCAGAGCCATTTTGGCACCAGTGGACCCCTCACGGTGGCTTAGCAGTTGTCCTGACTTGAAGAATTGCCTGAGGGTGGTGCTGACTAGCTCCTTCTACATAACCTGAATCTGGCTGTCAGCTCTGGCTCAAAGGGCTCTTAAACACTACACAGGCGGCAAATATTATCAACCATAGGGTACGAGGGCGGGAGAGAGAATGGCAGTGCCCGCTACACAATATTTACGTTGCCAGTGTAGAGATATTTTTATAGATAATAATATTTCCTCTTGCTTGACAATTACTCGTTATTTTAATTTATTTAGTACATTGCTGTTGATAATACTAACTAGTGTCAATCTTACTGTACTACATCTGTTATTACTAAAACTACTATAGCATAAGGTAAGGAACACAGGCTCCTATCCAATTTGAATGATTACTACACCACTCCTCCCCCCCCCCCCCGGCAAGCTATGTGTACCACCGTTGGGTACACCACCCCCACAATTACACCATTGTCTACTTTAAGTGGGGGCAACCCCCCCCCCCCCCCCCCCCCCCCCCCCCCCCCCCCCCCCCCCCCCCCCCCCCCCCCCCCCCCCACCCCCCCCCCCCCCCCCACCCCCCCACCCCCCCCCCCCCCCCCCCTCCCCCCTCCCCCCCCTGGGAAAACGATATGAAAGAAGGAAAATTTCTTTTTAAAAATTTTTTTCATTTCATTTAATTTTTTTCATCTCCTTCTATCCTTCATTACCTCTTTACATCACCTACCCCTTCTCCTCACCACAATCAGCTCCAACTGTTATCCTGTCAATGTGTTCTTTTCTCTCTCTTTTTTCTTTTTCTGCTCAATCCCTCCACCTCCCCAACCTCCCTTCTCCTCACCCAGCTGTCAATGCATGCCTTCTATCACTTAGCTACGAGGAATTTCACTTGACTAGCAATCTTAATGCATTATGAACTATTTGAGGAAATTATTCGAGTCTGAAATCCACAGGCCTAAGTGAAAGGGAGAATTGCAGATATTAAGCGTGGCTTATTAAATTGTTCTTTCCCCAAAAGCTGGCAGATTATGGAAAGATAATGCAGGTACGCGCAATTCTGTGAATGCTTTTAGGATATGCATGCACTTTTGTTATCTCTTGGTTCCTGTTAGCCTGGATGCTGCACGTTGAAGCAAATCCACTGCCGAACAGTGCAAAGAAATAACTCGCAGAACGCTATTAGGGTGCCCATCGAAATTCTCATCCCTAAACAGAACACTTGATGCTAAGTTAATGTGTGGCACTAGACATGAGTAATACATCTAAGTACAGCATGCGACGAACTCGGGATTTGTTCCTGGCAAAGGTTGGGTGACTTAAGTCACCCCTTAGCAAGATAAGAGTCCCTGGGCCTCATGTCTAGGAATATGTTTGAGAAGCAAGATGGACTTGCTTTAGTCAGTATTGTGACTCTCCCCTGCTTCTCTCCATGGGCCACGACCCCCGTACCACTAAACTAGTGGTATTTCTCTGTGGAGATGCCAAGTTAAAAGTAGGTCGACCGTTTCCTGTTGGTCATTCTCAGCATGTATTTGCATTGGCTCATTAATCTGTGACTTTACAGGGCCTTGACTTACATGTTATTAGGACGTGAGTAATTCTCAGCGCAATTATACTCAATTGGAAACCTACCCTAAAAGGTGGTGAAGACTTTCTCTCCTGCCTGAGTGAGAACCCTTCCTTGGGGGCTTAATCCTTTTGCCCCTAAGAGAGCTGCTGGCAGCTACTGAGAGCCGTTCCATCCAGCCCTGGATGCAAAAAGCAAGAAGCTAAGAGCCTGAAATACTGGTTCTAACAACCATTCTGAAATTATTTCTGAAAATGGCCTGAAATCACACCCGCCCAGAACAGCGGATCGTACTATCTTATTTTCCTTTCGGTGTCAGGACTGAAATGTATAGCCACGTTAATTTCTTTCTTCACAGGTTCTTCTTGAAATTTTTTCCTCAAATGTAACCAAAACTTGCCTAAAGAATGCCGGGAAACCACGTGACATGCGGAGATTCCAGGTGGTTAGAGGTCTGTCTTGTCTTCTTAATTCTCAATAACAACATGAATATCAGGAGAGGGTACAAAAAAAAAGAAGACTAGGCAAAAGGTAGAGAGTATAGTTGTTTTCCACAGAGTGGAGAGCAGGTGAGGTTCCTAGTCCCACAGGTCTCTGCTGTCTTAGGAGTTGTTGTTGTTTTTATGGAGAAGAAAGAAGAATTGGACCACACCCCTGAGTGCACTCGGTTGAAGCCCTAGGGTGGCTTCCAGAATACTACAGGCTTAAAAAAACCTACTGCAGTGTTAAGTGAAGTACACGACAATAGAAATTCATCGCGTGTAAGTTTACAACTGGAAAACTGGTACATAAGAGGCTTTTTGTTCTGTTTTAGAATTTACTACTTCTTCCTTCCTCTCTCTCTGTTCTTCTATCCTTGAAATTGTTAGTGGCAATTATCATTCAAATGGAACCATGAAGATAGCAGGGTGTTCTAGACTGAACAGGGGGTGACAGTTCTATTTCAGATTAATGTCCTTGTATGGCTCATGTAAATAGTCCTGAAGCATTCCCTCCTATCTGCCACATTAATGCATTGACATGGTATGTCTAACCTTCCAAACACATAAAAAAAAATTTGTTGTAGTTTTTCATTTTCTAAAGGAAAAAGAACTGTGAGAACAATGTGTAACTTCTGAGACACAGAAATGGAGTTGGGTTCTTAGTAAGGTGGTTAGGTCTAGGTAAGGGTATTCCTCAACTTGGAAAGTCAAGAATCCCTTGAGGATCTTAGATTAAAATGCTAATGAGGTCTGGGGGAGGGGGTTCAGAAATTTTACATTTCTAACAAGTCCACTAGTGATGCAAGCCCCACTGGCCTTACTTGTGTAGCATTGGTACTAGCGCCCTTTCCCTCCGTGTTGTCTCTGTCTATTTTTATGGCTAAACTCTTTTGCATGGGCCATTGTCTAAATTTCCCTATCAGGTCATGACCCATATAGCTATGCCCATAAGGTCTGTTATGGTGCTGTAGTAGTATACTCGTTAGGTATAGCTGCTTTAAGTAGATTGAAATGTCTGATCCTTGAGAAGCTCTTGAAATTTTAACTGTTACAGTCTCTGAAGTGAGAAAGGGAAAGGGATGATTCTGAGCATGTCGATTTTTGAATGTCACGATCTCTTAATCTCAAGATGATTGTTTTTTAAAGGGGTGAGACTTATTGTCTCATGGAAAGAACGAATTCAGTGAAAAAAAAGAAGACATTCTCTCCTGAGATCTGAAGCATTGCTCATAAAATCACATTTTGGGCCTTGCCAACTTTTGACTTAACAGAGATGAATGGGGCGGGAGAATCTACATTCCTAGTTTCCAGAAATGTTTTCCTGGCTAGATTCGGGTCCCATATTGGTTATAGATTGGGCCACTCTCTTCCCAACTGGACTTTTGGGTTTGCTGTTTGGAGTCAGCTTTGGGGGCAAACCAAACACATATGATGCCACTGAGATGTGTGTTGCTAAGTGCCTTGAAAATGTGAGGGTGAATTTTTATTATTAAACAACTTTGTTTGGTTTAGTTTTGCTTTTGGGCCACTTTGTGAGAGGGAGCCTTATTTTATCTCGGTTTTTTGGGAAGCAAAAAGCTTGGGTTTAGAAAAACAAAAGCATTCTGTCCAGGGCAACCAAAAAACACTTATATCTGAGAGACATGGTCTTAATGGGGGGCTTTTGAATACTAGGAATTCAATACCTTTTCGCTGGGTTTTTCTTCAGGGGGGAATGCAGAGTAGAGGATGGGACCTTTCGGGGACATTTGGGGAAAAACCTAAAGGAAAGGCGGGAGGCAATTTTGGTTGGTTAAGGTACTTTTTTTATGGGGGGGAAATTTGTTTTTTTGCCCTCATTAGGGGGATTGTAGTAAAAAAAATGTCCCTAAAAGCCTTTGGAATTACAGGAATGTTTAGCTTTTTCTTTTGGTGGGGAGATGATGGGAATAACCAATTTCAGTTCTTGTTATTTTTTTTTTGGTGGTTTCTAGGGTGTAAAAAAGTTTTTTTTTTACAAGGGGACAAAAAAGGGAGTTTTTTACTTCTTTGGTTTAATTAGATAGGGGGGGGGGGCGCCTTTACTTAGGATTGGAGGACGGACTTGGAGTTAGATTTCTTGGAAAAAAAAAAGGGGCCTCCGTTTCCTCAAAACTGTTTTTAAAATGGGGAAGGTATAAAAATGCGGACCCATTTCTTACATTATTTTTTTCAACCCATTTATTGATGGGAACGAACAATACATTTGGCCATTTGCAATTTTTATGTAATTTGTAAATTTGGGATAATAAAATTAAATGTTTTAAGCCCTTTTGGAGCAAAAAATAAACTTGCAATAAAATAAAAAGCTGGGTGTTTCATTATTTTCAAGGTACCAAGCGTTTCTCCCAAACTTGGGGGGCCCAACAATTTCCAACATTTTTTTAAGGGTGACTGGGTTTATTCCCTCTGTAGGGGGGAGGGAGTGGGAGGGGGTAGGGGTAGGGGGAATTGATTTGGTTTTCCTTGGTGTTAGTGTAGTATGTTTGTTTCCACTGGCCTCTACCACTTAGATATTGCAGTAGGGGGGAGTGATCACTTTCCCCTCCCCCCCCCCCAGGTTCATGTGACCAAAAAAAAAAACCAAGATGTTCATCCCAAGGGCCTTGTTCAAAATGTCCCCCTGGGGGTTGGGGGTGATGAGTGCAAAAATTTTGCCACTGGTTGAGAATCCACACTGGGTTTCTGTTTCCTTTAATACATTCGTTGACCCTTCTGGCCAGGGGGGACTCTTCTCGGGGGAACAGTTTGGTTTTATCTCCCAAAGAGCCACCCCCACTCTTTTGGGTCTAGGGCATGAAGAAGCTGCCCAACCACAAGGGTCCAAAATTTTACTACTTCCTTCAACAATACATTAATTTGCTTTATTATCTGAACCATTGGGGGGGGGGGACAAGTTGGGCTCCTCCTTTTCCTCTTATGATTTCTCCAACTGGGTACTAAAGGTTAGGTTTAGTGATTGTGGGTCCTCTAATAGGAGGGCCAGGCTTTTACCTTGGTCCACCCAACCAGATTCACGTGGTTTTTAGGTTTTGAAGAAGCGGCTCTTGCATACTTTTCTATCCATGCAATGGGACCAAAATTTTCCTTTATTTTGCATCCTCCAGATTTAACCTGCCCTTTGTTCCAGCACTCACTCCTTTTCTTATCCTGGACACAGGTGGAGGATGGACGGGGAGGCCTATGGGACCAGATTGGGAATATTGGACTTTCCTTTTTTTTTTGTTCTTTTTGATATTTGGGACCTCATTTAGTTTTTGCTATCTGCGTACGCTTTACAACATTTTTTCATGAATTTATCATTTTATTGCCCACTATTTGCACCCACTACCCAGGGTCCTTTTCGGGGGCATGTTAGGGCACATGGGAATTTAATTGGCCAATCAGACGACGACTCATGGAATTTGGAATTGGCCTTTCCAAATAGGGGAATCTCAAGTTTTAAAACTTCAAATTTATCTTTCTTATTCAAAAACCTTTTCCATTGGTTTTCTCCCCAGCGTCTTGCGTGTCTTTGTTCCATTTTTCATGCTTGCGTAGGCCCACTCCCCAAAAGCCTATCTTTGTAATCCATCTTTTTCCTTGGGGATTCTTATCTAAAACATACATTCATCTCATTCTCAGCTGCTCCTAAGATATGCTCTTGTCTGCTTTCTATGAATGTTGGTGTTCTCATAAAATTTCTTTTGAGATACAGATAATCTTTTCTTGTATTGGATCTCTGAGTATCTTCGATCCCCCAGCATTTTTAACCCGTTTGGGGCACTATGAGATTCAGGAGTCAGGTTTCCTGAGACTGATATCTCAATTCAGGACCTAAGATACCAAGCTGCCTAACCTGCTGGGTATTTCCAGGAAATTCAACTCATTGTGCCCCAAAAACTCACTGGTCATCTCATCATGTTGTTACCTTGTGCCAGGTGCCCAAGGCAGTGCTTCTCTTCCTCTGTTCCCTGTCTGCTTGGTTCGTTACTAACTGCATCAACGTGCTGGGCAAGATATAACTAGAGATCACATTTATATTGGTGTCTGGATATCAGGTGTTCCGTTTTACTACATGTGTATCTTCCACAAATAATTATAACATGGTCCCTGTGTGTATCCTTGATGTACATTTATGGACATGGGGCATAATTGATGACGATGATGAATAAAACTAACATCATTGGGTACTGGACATGTGAGAGATATTATGCTAATGCATTTTACATGAATTTTCACTTTCTTATCTTCAACAACCGATATCCCGGTGGGAATGTTGTAATATGGAATATGAATTTTATAGATGAGGAAACTTGAGGCTTAGGAAGGTAAGCAAGTTGCCTGAAGTCACACATCTACTAAGTATTGAGGCAGTCATTCTGACTTAGATGCTATCTAAGGTTGTGGGAACTATAACTTAGGAACTGTCCAGAATTGTTGAAGGTCCCAAATGAGGACAATAAGGAGTTCTCTCAACATCATGAGGAGCCACAGTGGTACCCACCAAATATGTGGCTGGAATCTCAGTAAATGCTAGGGAGGGTTTTCATAAGAGGCATTTGCCCTAATAGAACTGATAGATACCAAATGGATGAAGAAAGATTGGAACAGCAACCACAGTTTGCCAATAGCAGAGGGTAGAATTGTGGGAGGGGAGAAAACCTGAGCCTTGTTTTGAACAGTAGCTTATAGTTGTTGGTCATATTCTGTAATTGTAATGAACTTTAGGAAAAGAAGCTGTTTTTACAGAAAGACTGCTGAGCTTCAATGAAGTGTAGAGTTTTACGGCCCAGGTCTCTAGCGCCGTAGAAACACCCTCAAAAACATTAACACACAACAAGAAAGACCCCTTACCTTGATGGAGGCCTGAGATCAAAAGCGGCATACCCTCAGTTGTAAAGTGGGGCTTCACAGGGTACACTATTAAAAAAAACTCCCTTTGCAGTTTCTCCAGATATAGGAGTTAATACATGGATTCGGGGCATCACATTGAGGTTAGTCTTCCCTGAAGTTATCTTCTTGGCTGATAGAGATGTGTCAAGGAGGACAGTGGTCAAATGCTAATTAGCTTTCTATTTAACAAGACTTATTATTTCCTTCATTTTTTTCTCATAAGCACACTAGGTGGGAGGCTGGTTTCAAATAATTTTACTAGTATGACTGCTGTTGCCTCAAAGGGGAAGAGTGTGATGTACCCGAGAGTGTCTTTTTGTGCATGAGAAAACTGGCTGTACTCTTTATATCTCACTGTGGCTTTTCCCAGTTTTATTGAAAAATCCGAGGGGACCTGGAGGACATTTGGTTGAAAATGCGCTCTTCCTGCCTATTAAAGGGCTTTTAAATTGTCCATGGGGTGCTCATCTTTATATACTTGCTACCTTTTTGTTGCTTGCCAGGCTGTCTGATCTCATACAGTAGTGACTAGCGTGATCTCCTCTGACACAGCATCAGGGGGCCTGTGTAGGTGACGGGAGGACATATAGAAAGGTTGTCTTGTTGATCTCTTGACATGTAAAGGACATTCTGTCAAGCAAACTTCTGCACACAGTGGCAGGCTTATGGTGTGTAAACAGAGACTGCTTAGTACAAGCGTCATGTTCAATTAGTGTGACTTAGCGTTTTCAAGAAATTAATCACTTTCCCAGGAGCTCAACTATGTTCATACATTAAGGTAGCTATGGAATAAACATCTGTAGAAAATATGGATACAATCTTTTTTTTTTATTTTTTTACAATGGTTGTTTTCTTTTGAAATCCCCAGGCTGTGGTTAGGGTAACAAACTTGCTTAAGATACAACAGGTGGATACAGGCTTCATTCAGTTCTAGTAAGTGTGGGGAGTTGCGGGAGAGAGTGGGGTATATTTAAGCTAGGGATAGGCAATAACCTCTGGCAGGGAGGACATTCTACTGTGACTAAATGAGCATCGTTTTTCATCTTGACACTAAAAAGATGCTTAATGTTCACGGACTTGTTAAAACCAGTCACGGGGCTGGTTTTTCTCTGACAGGAGCTAGACAAACTGTCAGGTAATTAAGATTTATATCTTTATCAATAGCTTTTATTGTTGGGGCATGGCAGAATGAGGATGGAGGAGGGGCGGAAACAAAGAAATTGGTACAAAGCTGTCATCACAGTCGACACCGTAATACGGGAGGTGCTCGAAAAGTAGTAAAGTGTAACAATGTTAAATTTTCCAAATCCATCTCAACAAACGTTTTTCCAGAAGGCTCCGTCATCAAAAACTATATTTCTATGTATAATTGTTAGCCCGTGATTCTGTACGAATATTAAATGTAGATGTATTCATTCATTCATTCATGTACTGCATGCTACTCAGTAGTATTTATTGATGCGGTTCGCATTAGGTAGTGAGTTATATTGTGTTGATCAAGAAAGGCAGGAGTGTTTGTTCTAATGAGCAAACTTGTATTCTAGGTGGGGTCCTTTACTTAGGGTTATTACTTAGCATGCTGTAACAAATAGATCAAGAATTCATAATGGCTCATGTAAACGGAAAAGGTTAACTTCTTGCTCATTAATGCATAAGGCAGGTTGTTTTGCTTGGGTTGAGAGGATCTTGTCCAGGAAGATGATTGATGACTTGTGGTCCTTTTGTTTTGTGTCTCCACTTCCCTTTAGGTTATAGTTGTCTCCATCTACCAGCTGAAGGCTTTAGGGGGCATGGAGAGAGACGGGCACATGGGACTTCTTAAAAGCCCCAGGGCTAAAGAAAATGTCCCTAGTCAAATCTGCTCACATTACCTCGGATGGGACGTCTGTCACCATGGCCATATATATAAGGCAAGGGAGTGTCTGCAAAATGCCTAGTCGTACAGCTCAAGAAAAGAGAGACCAAAAACGAATTAGCAAAAGGATGTTACACTGAATAAATATCATTCAGCTTCCCCATGTGTACCAAATTTATATCTTGCCAAATCATTAAAAATTTGTAAATTTATTGCTGTTAAGAAAACTTAAACAGGATTATTAAAGAGAGAATAACAGTGTGGGGTGGGTGATGGGAATCTGCTTTAAAGTAGGTGGCCAGGGAAAGCTTGTAGGGGAGATATCATTGATGCTCAGAAGCTAAAAGAGAAAAGAATAAATTGTCAGGGGAAAGGCACAACAGAAGAATTATTTGTTCCAGAGCGAGAGAGAACAGCAAGCTGGAATTCATGTTTATCTGAGGGGGACGGAATAATCGTCCCTTCACTTTCTTAGTTCATTCAGAGTGGAGGATGAAAATTAATGAGAAGAAAACACAGGTTGTGTCATCTAAAATTCCCACCAAAAGTGTGTGTTCTCTTTAAAATGATGGACATGGGAAACGACCTTTATAAAGGCTGGCTCTATTCTGTGCTTTTTTGGGATGAATTCTCAAAATAAAATTGTGGAGGATCTTGTTATTTATTCAGAAAAAAACCAACAGTGGATTCTGAATCAATATGTCATAGGGTATCATAAAGGATTCTTAAATTACATGCCCCCAACCTCTGGCACTTTTTGGTCCCTGCCCTTGGGAAAGGCCCACTTAAATAAAGACAAAAATAAATTCATCAATCCCTTTTCTTTCCTCTCCCCACTGTCCCCCCGCCCCCTCCCAACCCCCCCCCTGCCCTCCGATATATGTTTTTTGGAAACAAACAACACCATTTTTTTGGGGGTCAATTTTAAAAATTCATTTTACACCAAAACCAGAATTGCTAAGGGGGCCCCCAGGCTGAAATCACCCCTCCTGCCTTCATATACGAAATACATTATTCAAGATGGCAACCAACGCTGATTAAATTATACTGCGAAGAGCCCAGCTTTCTTAATGAAATAGTTTTCAGTAAAATCCAGGATTAATTCCCCCCCACCGAACATGGTAAAAATACAAATGGGCGGAGGATTTTTTTTCCAACCTGAAAAATATACTTAAACACCATTTAAAATGGCTTTAAATTGGGCAAATATGGTGTCCTTTGGGCAAAAGAGCCTTCCTTGGGCTTTGGGGCCCTAACGGCCATAAGAAAATAATATGCCAATATTCAGTGAAAGAAAGGAATCCTTTATGAGCTGGTAATTGTTATTTGAGGTGTAAAGCTTCTATGGCAACACACTTAGAGGAAATAAATTCCTACGAGGAAGTAAACAGCTTGCTATAGAAAAATAAATGTAAAAATAACATAAAAAAAAGAGAATGAATTATGGACAGTGTTATTCCCCTTTGATCATGGTTTTTTGCCAATGATATGGGTTCCTTGAGGAAAAGAATGCAATAACTTAACCAAAACGATCCAACAAAAAGATAATTATATTTATAAGCCCCTTTTCCACTTTTTCCAGTTGTAACTTTTTGATAAGAGCTGCCTTAGTATGGTGTGTTTGAGACAGCTGTAGTTAAAAAAAAAACTCAGTAAAATTTTTACTTGAAATTTTTATCTTTGGAAAATCTTTTTTTTCGTCCCCCGGAGCTCTATTTTTTCCCATATGGTTACATTGCCCTCCCAAACAAAGTCCCAACATTGGCCCCCTTTCTTCCTTCCCCTCGTTTACATTTGCTCTTTCCCAAAATAATAGACTGAACCCCTCAATTCCCCCTGCCTCAGGGGTCCCTTCAACAACTTGAGGCTGTTTTTTGACCCCCCCTCTTCCCCTGGGAAATTTCTTCTACCACTTCATGGGATATTGTGTCCCTGAAATGCTTTTTCCTTATTTTACTCCACAGATTTCAAGCTAAAATGTTCCCCACCTCCTTGGGTACATGCCTTTCCCCCGTGTAAATTTCACTCAATCAACAAGTAGCAAACCACCCTATTTAAGGGCATCCCCCCCTCCAACATTTTTTTATTTTCCTTCCTAGAACTTTTCATATTCCCCCCAAAATTTTGGCTTTCCATGCCGTTATTTACTTATTTGTCTCCCTTAAAAAAAGAAACCCGCCTTGCCTTTATTTGCCCCTGCTATAGAACTAAGCTAAGTCTTCCTTTGTTGGGGGCTAATACTTTCCCATCTGTTTACCCCTTGGTGTTCACTGGCTACATCACTAAAAAAAAAATAACATTGAAAAAATATTAATGCCCTGGCAAAATAGTAAAAGGGGCCCCACAACTTTAAAATCCCCCCTTATGAATTTAAGTTTTGGAAACTTACCCTTAGGTTACAAACCTAGTAAGTCCAAATAAAACTGTGGTTTATGGGGATTTCAAACTTAGGAAAAGCCCCCTGACCCCAGGAATTGGAGTTTGTTTGGCCAATATGGCACTAATTGGTTCTTTCCAATTTCCAATATCCAATGTGCCCCCCCAAGAACCCCGATTTGGTAAGAGGAGCACACAAGGGCAAATTTTCAGTAAATGGTGGTTATGGCTTCAACCCGCTGCTTAATAAAATGGCCAGTTGTACCCACGTAAAATTGGGAGAGCCAAACCCTGTTTACAGGGGCCCAATGGAGTACACCACAACGGGTCAAGGGAGTCATCAAAAAAATAATAAAACTATTCCTTGGGGACCCAGGAGAGATAGAGAAGAAAAGATGGGCAGTTTTCAGGGTCACCGATGTTGAAACTTTTTATGGTGTAAGCCACACGTAATATTCTTCAAGTTTTCGCGGAAGTGCAGGGAAACTTTGGAGGTTCTAGTTCACAAAGGGAATTCCAAGTTTTCACGGTTTTTTCCACATAAACTATTTATGAGGAATTTTAGAAAAAATAAATCCCCATCCCTTGTCTTTACTTTCTTAAAGGCAGTTTTTTTGCCCTTGAGGCCCCCCCCCCCCTTAAAAGTGTGGGAATTTAATTATTTTTCAGTTTTTAACTCACTGACGTTTTCTAGGCAGTTTCACCACTCCGTTTTTTTACATCCTGTTTAGGTTTGCATGTTGTCCTCCATTTTTTTAATTGTTTAATGGAATTATTATTTGGGGATTCCTTTTCAAAACCAGATAGAAAGCTAAGGCATATTTCAGGGGGACCAGGTTTTAGGAATATTTTTCTACTTTTCATATTCAGGTTGAAGGGGATAATTTTAAAAGGGGGGGGGGAACCCCGGGGGACCACCCCAAAAGTTAATGGGAAGGCTCCTTTTTCCTTACTCCTTTGGCAGGGGTGGGGGGGGGGAACAATTTCTGGTGTAAAAAAAATACTCTTTTAAAGTGTAGGGCAGTCACGTAAGGCCCAACCAGGGGAAGGGTTTCACTGGAAAGTTTACGAAGGGGACGTAGGTTCAGGAGTGGAGAGAGGGCAGAAGGTGGGGACCTGAAAAAAGCCAGGAGAGTGAATTGGGGACGAGGGCAGAGGGCTGGCTGTTGGGTGGGGCGGGTGGCACGTGGGGAAACCCTAACAAGGGGGGGTTGGAAGTTTCCCTTCCTGGTGCTTGCTCCTGCTCTGGGGACAAACTTGGTTTCCTAAAAGGACCTTTGTGGGATGTTTTTCCAACCATTCGGGGGGCGGCCTCCAAGTTTTTGCTATCTGTAAAAAAAAAAAAGGGAAGTGTTTGTGGGGGCCCAAATATTTGGCGGGATTCATTAACCTCCTGGGAGGGGGTGGAATTTCTTTTTGTCGTTTTTTGGTTTCGCGGGGAACATACCTTTGATTGTGATGGGGTACATATTTTCCAACCTAATGGGCCCTTTTATTGGAGCTCTAAAAATTCGACCTTCTCTTATTTGAAAAAATTAGTTGAAGCCCATATGTGACCCTTACCCAGCTCCAGAGGCTTTTCTCACTTCATGCGGTTGGAGATAAAACAGTTGTTTCCATATGGATAGATGATATCTTGGATCCATTGGACCAAATCAAAAAGGGAAATATCATTTGGGAGGGCCTTGGCTTTTAGGGAGGTGGCGCCAGTCCTTGGCTGGGGTGGCTTTGCATTTTCGGATTCCCCTCTCTAGCTGGCTTGGTCTTTCTTTAGAAAAGCCACAGATTGGAGCTGATTCCTCTTTGGGTCTGTCCTCTTTTTCGTGGGGGTAACTATTATTTAAGGGAGGGTTCTTCTTTAATGGGAAATGGTTTAGGGAAGGGGGACCAGCTCAGTGGTGGAGGTAATGTTGGGCTGTGGTTGGGGTGGGAGGGGGGGCAGAGAACCAATTTGATGGGAATAGGAGTTTCATTTTTATAGACGCAGGTTATTTTTAGGGGGTTTTATGGGAAAAAAATTTTAGGTGGGGGGGAAAGTACAGAGGGAGTTCCCCATTGAGGGGGGGACTCCCTCAATTCATTCCATCCCCTTGTTTTTCTTCCTAAAAATCTTATTATTAGTGTTAATAACATTTGTTACAAGTTTGATTATACTTTAAATATTGGGTAACCTTTATTAGTTCAACCTAAAAGGACTTTCAATTTTATTACTAGGGTTCCACTCTCTTTTTTGTTATGTTAGCCATGGTTTGGGGACCAAATTTTGCAAGGGAAAATATGTTATATTCTATCACAATTCAATAGTATATGGGGTCTTAAGTGAATATTTCCCACTTCCCTAAAAATTCCCCTTATTTGCTCCCCAAAACCTGGTTATCGTCCTTTCCCTCCCCCTCCCAAAAATTTTCCTGGGACGGTCCCCAACTGATCTTTTTTTTACTGGTTCACCATAGTTTTGCACATTTCCAGGGGGGGGGGGGAAGGTTTCATTCAATAGGTTGGAATTCATACAGTAATTGTAGTCCTGTCCATATATGGTTTGCATTTAATGATTTTAGCAGGTAGAGCCCATTTTAAGGTTTTTTTCTCAATTGGTATTTTTTCATTGGCTTGATAGGCTTCAATTTTCTTTTTTTATTGCTTATTTAATATCCACCCTTTTCTATGGGATTTTATTCAGTTTTGTATATCCTTTTCAACCCTTATTTTGAAATGGGGACATTCCTTGATTTGCCTTTGATGGCCTTTATTCATTTAAGGGGATCAATTCTTTATTGTAAATTTATTGTATAGAATTCCACACACCAGTTGTATGAATTAAATATAACGAGGTTTTTCCAATATTCCTGTGTAGTCCCTTTACCAAACGCACAATATAATATTTTGCAAAACTACTTTAAGGAGTAGCATATATCACATTGTGCTCTATAAGATAGTTCATAACAGAAAATAACATTGATATATCCACCCATCTTATTGCACATTTTTTCTCGTTTTACGTGTAAAGGTCATTTGTGATGTGTATGTGGTTTATAGCTCAATATAATGTTTATGATGGATAGGGTCTGTGAACCTATCCCACAGTCAAGATATTGGGTATAAGTTCCTTTTACTCCATCCAGCCACATAATGGATCCTTCTGCTTTATGCTTTAAATGGCAACCACATCCCCCTTCCCTCTAGTCACCTAACCCTTGGCTAACACTCACGAGTTCTCCAATTCTAAACAGTTTTGCTATTTCAGGAATGTTAAGTAAATGGAATCATGGTCAGTGTATTAGTTTGCTATAGCTTCCATAAAAAAAATAGCCACAGACTGGGTGGCTTCAAAATGGAAATTTATCTTCTCGATCATTTTGGGGAGGCATATGAAGTCGCAAGATCAAGTGTGTGTAGGCAGGGTTGGTTTTCTCTAGACTTCTCTCATTGGCTTGGGGCAAATGTTCGCCTTCTGCACTGTGTCCACACATGGTCTTTCCTTTTTGCACTCCACATCCCTGGTCTTCTCTCTGGTGTGTCCATATTTCCTTCTATCTTAGAAGGTACACCACTCGAGGATATGGATTAGGGCCCATCCTGAAGGCCTCATTTTAAACGTAATCGACCTCTCTAAAGGCGCCCTATTTCCAAATATGTTGCTAATTCAGAAGTACTGAGAGTTAGAGACTATACACCATATGAATTTTGGGGTTGAGGGAACACCAAATTCAGACCATAATATGCAATGATGTGGGCAAGCCTTAGGTATTGGTTTCTTTCTCTTGCTGTATTTCCACGCAGAAATTCACCAGGAGTGTCTCAATAGTTTGTTTCTTATTAAATGGCTGATTAGTCACTGAAGTTGCTAATGCCTTTTTATTTCATGTGCTTAAATCCAATAGCATTCAATACCTTACAATTAGGGGCCGCGTAAACTAATGCCAATACATAGAATAAGCTAAACCCAGAGACAGTAAGGCCCAGATAAAACCAACTTTAACATTAATTCCCTCCCTAGCTCCAAAAACTATATATCAGGGCATTGAAAACCCAAATAATATAATTTTTAAAAAAAATAACTACAACTTAAAAATTTAAATCGTTCTCAGGCCTAAATAGTGATAATTCTTTTTGCGAGGAGTGAGGTACATATCTACTATCTCAAGATACTCTAAATACTAAAATATGTTTGTTAGTGGTCCTGACCTTTCCCCTGACTCCACATTTATTGTAGAAAGTTTAAAGAAACAGAATCTCATTTTTTGGGGGCCTTTGGTTATAAACCTTCCTCCCATCGGAGCTGCACTTCTGTTAATGTGACTCATCCACCCACTGACTAAAATTAGCAAGGTGCTTGTGTCCTTTTGAAAATCTGCTCATAAATACTAGAAGAAAATGCTCATGAATTTCTGATAATATAGTTGGGGACATATGGCTGCCTCTGCCTGGGTGATGAAATGGATAGAGGAGGCCAGACTTGAGGAATGACAGTGAGGAAGATGCGAACTAACAACAAAACTCCCAGAGGAACCCCCTCATTCCAATGAAGTATTAGAACAACCAAGACTGAATTGATCAGCTGTCTAATTAATATACTGTTTTCAAAGCAGTAAGATTTATCATTGGAGTTTCTAACCGCAGAGTGTAACAGCTGAGATATAGATGAGGTCTTAAGAAACAAAATTGCATAAATCAGTGAGATCTTGCAATTCACAAGAGGGCCTAAGTTATATGTAAATGAGATGAAGCACAAGGTCTTTAAAAATGAGTTTTCTTGTTACCTGATCAAAAAGGAGTGACATGGAAGAAATACTTTCTAGTAACTTTTTATTTGAAATAACAGTTTGTGCGTGGGTCCTCTTCTCGGCCCAAGCAAGTCTCATCCAACTTTTTTGAGCATCCCAAACATCTCTAAAGATCGCAACAGCTATACAAGTACTAGTTGTGATGTTTGCTAATTGCTCAGTATGAACCAGGAACCATACTAGGCACTTTATGTAAAGTCAGCTCCAGCAGTAACATTGTGTTTATGGCCACTATGATTATGTTCCATGTGAATTCAGGACAGCTGGGGCTCCCGAGAGTTTAAGTTAAAGTCATAACCACCGCGAAAGCATGGAATCAAGAATACAAAATTTGCGTGTTGATTTTTCTAATTCTAAATAATTGAGAGTAGCTATAAACAACAAAAAGATAAGCACTTTATAGAGTATCTAGATCCAGGATATAGCAAAGAATATTCTGACCACCAAGAGAGCCAAGAAATTGAAAATGTCAATGTAAAATCTTCAGAGTTGTGGGGCAGCTGGGGCATACTTCTCTCCTGCCCTTTATATTTCCCTCACACTGCATACCTTCAGCCTATAAGGCTGAAGCCCTGGTAATTCCTTGCTGGGTGTTACATCATGGCACATCTCTGGATTGCTGATCTTAAAAGGGTCTGCCCCGTTCTCCAATTAGAAATATGATACCAGAAAACATACATGTACACAACCCAAACATGTACCACTTAGGCCAATAACATATTCAGGAGATGTTATTTGGGCATTCAGTGAGTAAATTGTCACAATTTATTATATCAAAACCATCCTACATAAACGTTGCCCAAGCAGAACGTTCTCAACGATCTGTTCTCTATCTGCCCTCTAGCCGCATGTGACTACTGACAC
Source organism: Ia io (assembly GCA_025583905.1). Taxonomy (NCBI): domain Eukaryota; kingdom Metazoa; phylum Chordata; class Mammalia; order Chiroptera; family Vespertilionidae; genus Ia; species Ia io. Next base: position 4,454 of record JAJQQW010000256.1, on the reverse strand, counting down.
TACATTTGAAATGTGACCTGGCGACTCAAGGAACAATGGAACTTTACTTTTTACTTAAGTAGTATTTCACATTTAAATAGGCCATCAGTGTGTGGTGAGGTTACTGTATTGGGCAGATGCAATTCTACGAGACTAAAGACTCAATTATAGCAGCTACATAATAATTCTAACATAGATCCTGTTCCTCATATCCCTTCATGTCGTTCCCTGGGCAGAGAGAAGAAGAAGTGGTATAGAGGCGTGAAGGGGGTGTCGAGTCCGAAACGAAAGTCATTTTCCATGTTTATAGTCTGTCCCAAATTCAAGCTGTGGGCTTTGTTGACAAAATTTTGGGAATGTTGAAGATTTGGCAGGGCCTGTCTGTCGCCGTTGGCCTGCATGAATTGTCGCAACCTCATTATCTCGGTTAAACTGTAAAGGGCCCTTTTCTTTTCCCTCCTAGCCATGGGCCTAATTTTTGAAAAGGACAGCGTCAGTGTCCCATTTGCATTTCACAGTTGAGATTTTTAAAAATTTATAACTTTGCTCATGTGGATTTAATTTAAGCCTATGTTTTGACTTAAATATATCGCTGATTGTTTCAAAGGAGAAATGAGAGAAATTATTTTGGAGATATAGGGGTAGATTAAAATGTATTGTGCCATGAGTTTCCTGAGGAACATATTGGGTGTTTATTTTCTAGAAATTAAAAGCATGAGGAAACTCTGTGTTTTCTTCTTCAATTTAATGACTCTTTCAATGAAATGATTTTATCACACATGTGGTCTTGGTAGATTCTTCTCTTTCCAAGAAAAAGACATATGAGGGTTTTATGTTGATAGGTTTTTTTTTTTTTTTCCGGTAAGCAGTTTTTGTCATTGTTGTCCAATGTAAGAAGGAGATGAAAATGTCTTTAAAACAAAACTGGATTTTTTAAGCCTTAAGCCTGTAGTGCTTTGTCTTACAGGTCGTGGTGAATTGTCATTGTCGAGAATAACTCACTTTCTGTATTTCCTGGCACTGGAAACCGTTACCGTTTGGGATTCCATTTATAGTTTCTTCAGCTAACGACTCCAGTGACGTCACTCAATTGTGGTCCTCGTAGTAAATCAAAATTTTCTTTGAAAGAGTCATCTCTGTTATAAAATTGTAGATGTCTCTGCTTAAATTCATCTCGCCTAACTAAAAAGAAAGTGCGAGTTTCCGTTGCCCTCAAATAATACGGACTCTGCCACCGCACACATAATATTCTTTTAAATGAAAAGAATAGGCCATTTTCCTCCACTTCCTCCTCCTCCTCCTTCTCCTATCTTTTAAAGTAGCCTACAATTGATGAGACTACACACGAGTCGTCAGGCTGTGTCAGATCTGGCTGTTCAATTGTGAAGAACGAGAAACTGCCAAGCTGGTCAAACTGGCTCGCTTCAGACTTAACCTCCTCCCATGAATGACTAGCCCTCAGCTGGATTTGGGTTTTCACGGTGCGAAGGAGAATGCTCTCAATTGGTTTGTTGTTTTAATAAAATAGAGATAAAATAAAAATCAGGGTGGGATGGCCTAGGCTCCTGCTGGGATTCAAGGGCGAAGGGCCCTGAAGGAGGATTTAGGGGACGTTCACATGGAAGCCCTTCCTGGGAGGGCATATCATGACCATAGGCCCATGTCCCTTCCTTCTGCCTCTGGGTCTGAGCAGACACCGAGTGGGCTTGGGTATAAGGAGGCAGGGCTTCAGGTGGGCTCAGGTGGAGGGGAACTTAGGAAGAAAAGATAACAATCAACATCATGGGCCCAACCCCGAGATAACGGATTCTAGTTGTAAGGCAGTGTGTGCACAGGCCCACATTTCTTTGCAAACCCTTTGAGGCAGCGGGGAAGGGAAACACCATATTCTTTTTGCCCAGGAAGGGCTTTTCAGGTTTTCCAAAAGTGAGTGAGTCAGGGGAACTTTTTCATTAAGTTTTTGAGGGGGCGGGGTTGTAGGAGGGGTGTAAACGGGTCCCCACAACAGGGGGCCCCACTTGGTTATCCCAGGCCCGAGGAACCGAAACCATGTTGCCCAGGCCCCCGCCCAAGGGCCTGGCAAAACTTGATTTCCCCCCCCTCCTGCCCAATCCCAAGTTACCGAAAACTGCCCTGGTGTTTTGCCCAAAAGACCCTCTAGAAAATTCACTGCCCACCTTTGGGCCCCCTCCAAGAGCAAAGGCCCCCCTTTTCCCCCCAGGAAAAAAGGGGGGCCCCTTTCGGTGTGGGGGGCCCAAATACTTGATAAAAGAGGGGGGTTAATCCCACCTCTTCAGAAGGCTAAATGCCCCTCCCCAAACCAAGAAAACAATTAAAGCTCGAGTCCCCTTTCCCAAGCCAAACCGGTGGGGAAATTAGAGTAAAAATAAATCCAGAAAAATCCCCCTCAGCCTTGGCCCTCTGGGAAGGTACTCGCCTCATTAAGAGAGCAAGAATCTATATTTAGCCCCTCTTGCCCATTGGTTTTCTTTTTCATTGTCTCCAAGTGGAGTGATTCCAAAATTAAAATTTTAATCTGCAAATGTCAATTTCTTATCGGTGGATCAAATCAAAGAAGCCTGAGGTTTTCCCCCCCCCCCTATGCCTGCAAGGGTGCTTTGCGGCTGAACCAGGGCTGATAATGGGGAGGAAGAAATAAACAGGTCCCCCGAGCCAAAAGTTTTAATTAGGACAAAACAAAATAGGTTGGATTTAAAAAAACGGGTAAAAAGCTCGGCCCTGATTTGGGTGCCTGTTTCCCATGTACGCAAAAGCACGCGGTTGGGGAGCTTTGAAAGCTGGCAATTCCAGATAACAATTATATTAATATGGTTATGTAAGAGGGTCCCCCCCGCAAATGAAAAATTAAACCATATTCATCTGTGGTTTTTCTCAAGTTTTTTATCCTCCCCTTTCCCCCATTTAAATACATAAGGAGAAAAGTGTAGGGTCCAAAAATTTCCTTCCTCATGTTTTTTTAGTCCCCCCCAAAATATCCCCCCCTGAGAAAAAACCACCTTTCCGGCAAAACTAGAGTTTCAGAAAATCAAGTTTATAAGGTGGGCAGGGTACAAATGGGGTAAAATATTTATAAAAAAACCCGGGGCCCCCCCCCATGCTAACCATTTGGGGTCCCCCCGGGGAGGGGGAGAGCTTTGAAAACACAGACCTTTAAGACCTTTTCCCTTTTGAGCCCAGAAGATTTTTTTTGGCAGGGAGGGTGGGGGGGGAAAGTAGTTGGGGGTGATGGAGGCCCAAAGAGGGCCCCTTTTGGTCAATTTTAAACCTGAATCGAATATAGGAAGAAAAAAAAGGTAACAAGAATCCCCTAAAAAAGTCCCCCCCACCCAAGCCCAGGAAAAGGCAATGCTGCCATCCCATCTCTTCCCTAAAAACATACCCTCTTCTTTTTATTTTTTTTTCTTTCCCTCTATCCTCTTAACCCTTGACACAAAGGGAAAAAGGAGGGGGGAAGATGGGGATATTTTTAAAAGGATTCACAAGAATTTTTTTTATTTTGCAAAGATTCCAACTGTGGAAATATCCTGCCCATTACCGTGTCTAAACTGAAGGTTTAATATTTAGGATGTAACACAACCCACTCCTTGTGTAAAAAAAAAATGCTTAATAAAGATCCCTCTTTTTTAAACTTATGGTATAAACCAGGTGGTTTAAAACCTTCTGCAATAAATAACCTAAATTAAACTTGGGGGCAATTTTTACTTAAACTCTGCAACAAAAAGCCGTTTTTACCATTTGCCAAAGACCCAACCTCATCAATAGCCTTTTCCTCTATGTTAGAGGTGTTACAAAGCATAAAGCCCAACCAGTTTATTATGTGTGAAATCCGGCGATGCAAATTTTTATTCTTTCAGCTCCCAGCGCCTTGGTAATTTAATTTTTTTTTAACTTAACTTGAAGTTTAATTACCCTCCCGTTGCCATTTTTATATTAAACATTTTCATAAGTCCCATCGTCTCTCTTCCTGTTTACTCCAGCGGGGAGTCACAACGACCAGTCAAAATGGGAAAAATTGGGCCATGTACCCTGGGCAATAAGTCCCTCTGAATAACCAAGTTTGTGCCCCACAATAACTCCCAAAGCAATGGGCGGAGGGCCCTCGGAGGGCTTGACCCCATACGGAAGGTAACGCCCTCCTTTATTCTGGACACATGGGTAAGGGCGAATCCAATTTTCCATTTGGTTTGGGGCATTGGTGGTTTTTTACCTTTTAACATTGTGGAACTTATTTAGTTTTCTTTTCTTTCCAAACTCCACCACATTTTCCTAACCCCATTGATTTCAAAATTGTCCAGTGTCCTGTTTTTATTGAAGAAGAATGGGTTTTGAAAGCCCTGGAGTAATATATAAAGACAGGGGATGATATCTTTTTGGAGTCCCTTCCTTGCCTGTTTTTGCACAGTGTTTTTTTCCTAACCCTGGAAAAATTGGTTTTTGAAAATGTATCCCTTTTT
>JAJQQW010001703.1:5000-12500 GCA_025583905.1 Ia io | reverse complement strand
GGGGGGGGGGGGGGGGGGGGGGGGGGGGGGGGGGGGGGGGGGGGGGGGGGGGGGGGGGGGGGGGGGGGGGGGGGGGGGGGGGGGGGGGGGGGGGGGTTTTTTTTTTTTTTTTTTTTTTTTTTTTTTTTTTTTTTTTTTTTTTTTTTTTTTTTTTTTTTTTTTTTTTTTTTTTTTTTTTTTTTTTTTTTTTTTTTTTTTTTTTTTTTTTTTTTTTTTTTTTTTTTTTTTTTTTTTTTTTTTTTTTTTTTTTTTTTTTTTTTTTTTTTTTTTTTTTTTTTTTTTTTTTTTTTTTTTTTTTTTTTTTTTTTTTTTTTTTTTTTTTTTTTTGGGGGGGGGGGGGGGGGGGGGGGGGGGGGGGGGGGGGGGGGGGGGGGGGGGGGGGGGGGGGGGGGGGGGGGGGGGGGGGGGGGGGGGGGGGGGGGGGGGGGGGGGGGGGGGGGGGGGGGGGGGGGGGGGGGGGGGGGGGGGGGGGGGGGGGGGGGGGGGGGGGGGGGGGGGGGGGGGGGGGGGGGGGGGGGGGGGGGGGGGGGGGGGGGGGGGGGGGGGGGGGGGGGGGGGGGGGGGGGGGGGGGGGGGGGGGGGGGGGGGGGGGGGGGGGGGGGGGGGGGGGGGGGGAAAAAAAACCATTTTTTTTTTGTTTTTTTTTTTTTTTTTTTTTTTTTTTTTTTTTTTTTTTTTTTTTTTTTTTTTTTTTTTTTTTTTTTTTTTTTTTAAAAAAAAAAAAAAAAAAAAAAAAAAAAAAAAAAAAAAAAAAAAAAAAAAAAAAAAAAAAAAAAAAAAAAAAAAAAAAAAAAAAAAAAAAAAAAAAAAAAAAAAAAAAAAAAAAAAAAAAAAAAAAAAAAAAAAAAAAAAAAAAAAAAAAAAAAAAAAAAAAAAAAAAAAAAAAAAAAAAAAAAAAATTTTTTTTTTTTTTTTTTTTTTTTTTTTTTTTTTTTTTTTTTTTTTTTTTTTTTTTTTTTTTTTTTTTTTTTTTTTTTTTTTTTTGGGGGGGGGGGGGGGGGGGGGGGGGGGGGGGGGGGGGGGGGGGGGGGGGGGGGGGGGGGGGGGGGGGGGGGGGGGGGGGGGGGGGGGGGGGGGGGGGGGGGGGGGGGGGGGGGGGGGGGGGGGGGGGGGGGGGGGGGGGGGGGGGGGGGGGGGGGGGGGGGGGGGGGGGGGGGGGGGGGGGGGGGGGGGGGGGGGGGGGGGGGGGGGGGGGGTTTTTTTTTTTTTTTTTTTTTTTTTTTTTTTTTTTTTTTGGGGGGGGGGGGGGGGGGGGGGGGGGGGGGGGGGGGGGGGGGGGGGGGGGGGGGGGGGGGGGGGGGGGGGGGGGGGGGGGGGGGGGGGGGGGGGGGGGGGGGGGGGGGGGGGGGGGGGGGGGGGGGGGGGGGGGGGGGGGGGGGGGGGGGGGGGGGGGGGGGGGGGGGGGGGGGGGGGGGGGGGGGGGGGGGGGGGGGGGGGGGGGGGGGGGGGGGGGGGGGGGGGGGGGGGGGGGGGGGGGGGGGGGGGGGGGGGGGGGGGGGGGGGGGGGGGGGGGGGGGGGGGGGGGGGGGGGGGGGGGGGGGGGGGGGGGGGGGGGGGGGGGGGGGGGGGGGGGGGGGGGGGGGGGGGGGGGGGGGGGGGGGGGGGGGGGGGGGGGGGGGGGGGGGGGGGGGGGGGGGGGGGGGGGGGGGGGGGGGGGGGGGGGGGGGGGGGGGGGGGGGGGGGGGGGGGGGGGGGGGTTTTTTTTTTTTTGGGGGGGGGGGGGGGGGGGGGGGGGGGGGGGGGGGGGGGGGGGGGGGGGGGGGGGGGGGGGGGGGGGGGGGGGGGGGGGGGGGGGGGGGGGGGGGGGGGGGGGGGGGGGGGGGGGGGGGGGGGGGGGGGGGGGGGGGGGGGGGGGGGGGGGGGGGGGGGGGGGGGGGGGGGGGGGGGGGGGGGGGGGGGGGGGGGGGGGGGGGGGGGGGGGGGGGGGGGGGGGGGGGGGGGGGGGGGGGGGGGGGGGGGGGGGGGGGGGGGGGGGGGGGGGGGGGGGGGGGGGGGGGGGGGGGGGGGGGGGGGGGGGGGGGGGGGGGGGGGGGGGGGGGGGGGGGGGGGGGGGGGGGGGGGGGGGGGGGGGGGGGGGGGGGGGGGGGGGGGGGGGGGGGGGGGGGGGGGGGGGGGGGGGGGGGGGGGGGGGGGGGGGGGGGGGGGGGGGGGGGGGGGGGGGGGGGGGGGGGGGGGGGGGGGGGGGGGGGGGGGGGGGGGGGGGGGGGGGGGGGGGGGGGGGGGGGGGGGGGGGGGGGGGGGGGGGGGGGGGGGGGGGGGGGGGGGGGGGGGGGGGGGGGGGGGGGGGGGGGGGGGGGGGGGGGGGGGGGGGGGGGGGGGGGGGGGGGGGGGGGGGGGGGGGGGGGGGGGGGGGGGGGGGGGGGGGGGGGGGGGGGGGGGGGGGGGGGGGGGGGGGGGGGGGGGGGGGGGGGGGGGGGGGGGGGGGGGGGGGGGGGGGGGGGGGGGGGGGGGGGGGGGGGGGGGGGGGGGGGGGGGGGGGGGGGGGGGGGGGGGGGGGGGGGGGGGGGGGGGGGGGGGGGGGGGGGGGGGGGGGGGGGGGGGGGGGGGGGGGGGGGGGGGGGGGGGGGGGGGGGGGGGGGGGGGGGGGGGGGGGGGGGGGGGGGGGGGGGGGGGGGGGGGGGGGGGGGGGGGGGGGGGGGGGGGGGGGGGGGGGGGGGGGGGGGGGGGGGGGGGGGGGGGGGGGGGGGGGGGGGGGGGGGGGGGGGGGGGGGGGGGGGGGGGGGGGGGGGGGGGGGGGGGGGGGGGGGGGGGGGGGGGGGGGGGGGGTTTTTTTTTTTTTTTTTTTTTTTTTTTTTTTTTTTTTTTTTTTTTTTTTTTTTTTTTTTTTTTTTTTTTTTTTTTTTTTTTTTTTTTTTTTTTTTTTTTTTTTTTTTTTTTTTTTTTTTTTTTTTTTTTTTTTTTTTTTTTTTTTTTTTTTTTTTTTTTTTTTTTTTTTTTTTTTTTTTTTTTTTTTGGGGGGGGGGGGGGGGGGGGGGGGGGGGGGGGGGGGGGGGGGGGGGGGGGGGGGGGGGGGGGGGGGGGGGGGGGGGGGGGGGGGGGGGGGGGGGGGGGGGGGGGGGGGGGGGGGGGGGGGGGGGGGGGGGGGGGGGGGGGGGGGGGGGGGGGGGGGGGGGGGGGGGGGGGGGGGGGGGGGGGGGGGGGGGGGGGGGGGGGGGGGGGGGGGGGGGGGGGGGGGGGGGGGGGGGGGGGGGGGGGGGGGGGGGGGGGGGGGGGGGGGGGGGGGGGGGGGGGGGGGGGGGGGGGGGGGGGGGGGGGGGGGGGGGGGGGGGGGGGGGGGGGGGGGGGGGGGGGGGGGGGGGGGGGGGGGGGGGGGAAAAAAAATTTTTTTTTTTTTGGGGGGGGGGGGGGGGGGGGGGGGGGGGGGGGGGGGGGGGGGGGGGGGGGGGGGGGGGGGGGGGGGGGGGGGGGGGGGGGGGGGGGGGGGGGGGGGGGGGGGGGGGGGGGGGGGGGGGGGGCCCCCCCCCCCCCCCCCCCCCCCCCAAAATTTTTTTTTTTTTTTTTTTTTTTTTTTTTTTTTTTTTTTTTTTTTTTTTTTTTTTTTTTTTTTTTTTTTTTTTTTTTTTTTTTTTTTTTTTTTTTTTTTTTTTTTTTTTAAAAAAAAAAAAAAAAAAAAAAAAAAAAAATTTTTTTTTTTTTTTTTTTTTTTTTTTTTTTTTTTTTTTTTTTTTTTTTTTTTTTTTTTTTTGGGGGGGGGGGGGGGGGGGGGGGGGGGGGGGGGGGGGGGGGGGGGGGGGGGGGGGGGGGGGGGGGGGGGGGTTTTTTTTTTTTTTTTTTTTTTTTTTTTTTTTTTTTTTTTTTTTTTTTTTTTTTTTTGGGGGGGGGGGGGGGGGGGGGGGGGGGGGGGGGGGGGGGGGGGGGGGGGGGGGGGGGGGGGGGGGGGGGGGGGGGGGGGGGGGGGGGGGGGGGGGGGGGGGGGGGGGGGGGGGGGGGGGGGGGGGGGGGGGGGGGGGGGGGGGGGGGGGGGGGGGGGGGGGGGGGGGGGGGGGGGGGGGGGGGGGGGGGGGGGGGGGGGGGGGGGGGGGGGGGGGGGGGGGGGGGGGGGGGGGGGGGGGGGGGGGGGGGGGGGGGGGGGGGGGGGGGGGGGGGGGGGGGGGGGGGGGGGGGGGGGGGGGGGGGGGGGGGGGGGGGGGGGGGGGGGGGGGGGGGGGGGGGGGGGGGGGGGGGGGGGGGGGGGGGGGGGGGGGGGGGGGGGGGGGGGGGGGGGGGGGGGGGGGGGGGGGGGGGGGGGGGGGGGGGGGGGGGGGGGGGGGGGGGGGGGGGGGGGGGGGGGGGGGGGGGGGGGGGGGGGGGGGGGGGGGGGGGGGGGGGGGGGGGGGGGGGGGGGGGGGGGGGGGGGGGGGGGGGGGGGGGGGGGGGGGGGGGGGGGGGGGGGGGGGGGGGGGGGGGGGGGGGGGGGGGGGGGGGGGGGGGGGGGGGGGGGGGGGGGGGGGGGGGGGGGGGGGGGGGGGGGGGGGGGGGGGGGGGGGGGGGGGGGGGGGGGGGGGGGGGGGGGGGGGGGGGGGGGGGGGGGGGGGGGGGGGGGGGGGGGGGGGGGGGGGGGGGGGGGGGGGGGGGGGGGGGGGGGGGGGGGGGGGGGGGGGGGGGGGGGGGGGGTTTTTCCCCCCCCCCCCCCCCCAAAAAAAAAAAAAAAAAAAAAAAAAAAAAAAAAAAAAAAAAAAAAAAAAAAAAAAAAAAAAAAAAAAAAAAAAAAAAAAAAAAAAAAAAAAAAAAAAAAAAAAAAAAAAAAAAAAAAAAAAAAAAAAAAAAAAAAAAAAAAAAAAAAAAAAAAATTTTTTTTTTTTTTTTTTTTTTTTTTTTTTTTTTTTTTTTTTTTTTTTTTTTTTTTTTTTTTTTTTTTTTTTTTAAAAAAAAAAAAAAAAAAAAAAAAAAAAAAAAAAAAAAAAAAAAAAAAAAAAAAAAAAATTTTTTTTTTTTTTTTTTTTTTTTTTTTTTTTTTTTTTTTTTTTTTTTTTAAAAAAAAAAAAAAAAAAAAAAAAAAAAAAAAAAAAAAAAAAAAAACCCCCCCCCCCTTTTTTTTTTTTTTTTTTTTTTTTTTTTTTTGGGGGGGGGGGGGGGGGGGGGGGGGGGGGGGGGGGGGGGGGGGGGGGGGGGGGGGGGGGGGGGGGGGGGGGGGGGGGGGGGGGGGGGGGGGGGGGGGGGGGGGGGGGGGGGGGGGGGGGGGGGGGGGGGGGGGGGGGGGGGGGGGGGGGGGGGGGGGGGGGGGGGGGGGGGGGGGGGGGGGGGGGGGGGGGGGGGGGGGGGGGGGGGGGGGGGGGGGGGGGGGGGGGGGGGGGGGGGGGGGGGGGGGGGGGGGGGGGGGGGGGGGGGGGGGGGGGGGGGGGGGGGGGGGGGGGGGGGGGGGGGGGGGGGGGGGGGGGGGGGGGGGGGGGGGGGGGGGGGGGGGGGGGGGGGGGGGGGGGGGGGGGGGGGGGGGGGGGGGGGGGGGGGGGGGGGGGGGGGGGGGGGGGGGGGGGGGGGGGGGGGGGGGGGGGGGGGGGGGGGGGGGGGGGGGGGGGGGGGGGGGGGGGGGGGGGGGGGGGGGGGGGGGGGGGGGGGGGGGGGGGGGGGGGGGGGGGGGGGGGGGGGGGGGGGGGGGGGGGGGGGGGGGGGGGGGGGGGGGGGGGGGGGGGGGGGGGGGGGGGGGGGGGGGGGGGGGGGGGGGGGGGGGGGGGGGGGGGGGGGGGGGGGGGGGGGGGGGGGGGGGGGGGGGGGGGGGGGGGGGGGGGGGGGGGGGGGGGGGGGGGGGGGGGGGGGGGGGGGGGGGGGGGGGGGGGGGGGGGGGGGGGGGGGGGGGGGGGGGGGGGGGGGGGGGGGGGGGGGGGGGGGGGGGGGGGGGGGGGGGGGGGGGGGGGGGGGGGGGGGGGGGGGGGGGGGGGGGGGGGGGGGGGGGGGGGGGGGGGGGGGGGGGGGGGGGGGGGGGGGGGGGGGGGGGGGGGGGGGGGGGGGGGGGGGGGGGGGGGGGGGGGGGGGGGGGGGGGGGGGGGGGGGGGGGGGGGGGGGGGGGGGGGGGGGGGGGGGGGGGGGGGGGGGGGGGGGGGGGGGGGGGGGGGGGGGGGGGGGGGGGGGGGGGGGGGGGGGGGGGGGGGGGGGGGGGGGGGGGGGGGGGGGGGGGGGGGGGGGGGGGGGGGGGGGGGGGGGGGGGGGGGGGGGGGGGGGGGGGGGGGGGGGGGGGGGGGGGGGGGGGGGGGGGGGGGGGGGGGGGGGGGGGGGGGGGGGGGGGGGGGGGGGGGGGGGGGGGGGGGGGGGGGGGGGGGGGGGGGGGGGGGGGGGGGGGGGGGGGGGGGGGGGGGGGGGGGGGGGGGGGGGGGGGGGGGGGGGGGGGGGGGGGGGGGGGGGGGGGGGGGGGGGGGGGGGGGGGGGGGGGGGGGGGGGGGGGGGGGGGGGGGGGGGGGGGGGGGGGGGGGGGGGGGGGGGGGGGGGGGGGGGGGGGGGGGGGGGGGGGGGGGGGGGGGGGGGGGGGGGGGGGGGGGGGGGGGGGGGGGGGGGGGGGGGGGGGGGGGGGGGGGGGGGGGGGGGGGGGAAAAAAGGGGGGGGGGGGGGGGGGGGGGGGGGGGGGGGGGGGGGGGGGGGGGGGGGGGGGGGGGGGGGGGGGGGGGGGGGGGGGGGGGGGGGGGGGGGGGGGGGGGGGGGGGGGGGGGGGGGGGGGGGGGGGGGGGGGGGGGGGGGGGGGGGGGGGGGGGGGGGGGGGGGGGGGGGGGGGGGGGGGGGGGGGGGGGGGGGGGGGGGGGGGGGGGGGGGGGGGGGGGGGGGGGGGGGGGGGGGGGGGGGGGGGGGGGGGGGGGGGGGGGGGGGGGGGGGGGGGGGGGGGGGGGGGGGGGGGGGGGGGGGGGGGGGGGGGGGGGGGGGGGGGGGGGGGGGGGGGGGGGGGGGGGGGGGGGGGGGGGGGGGGGGGGGGGGGGGGGGGGGGGGGGGGGGGGGGGGGGGGGGGGGGGGGGGGGGGGGGGGGGGGGGGGGGGGGGGGGGGGGGGGGGGGGGGGGGGGGGGGGGGGGGGGGGGGGGGGGGGGGGGGGGGGGGGGGGGGGGGGGGGGGGGGGGGGGGGGGGGGGGGGGGGGGGGGGGGGGGGGGGGGGGGGGGGGGGGGGGGGGGGGGGGGGGGGGGGGGGGGGGGGGGGGGGGGGGGGGGGGGGGGGGGGGGGGGGGGGGGGGGGGGGGGGGGGGGGGGGGGGGGGGGGGGGGGGGGGGGGGGGGGGGGGGGGGGGGGGGGGGGGGGGGGGGGGGGGGGGGGGGGGGGGGGGGGGGGGGGGGGGGGGGGGGGGGGGGGGGGGGGGGGGGGGGGGGGGGGGGGGGGGGGGGGGGGGGGGGGGGGGGGGGGGGGGGGGGGGGGGGGGGGGGGGGGGGGGGGGGGGGGGGGGGGGGGGGGGGGGGGGGGGGGGGGGGGGGGGGGGGGGGGGGGGGGGGGGGGGGGGGGGGGGGGGGGGGGGGGGGGGGGGGGGGGGGGGGGGGGGGGGGGGGGGGGGGGGGGGGGGGGGGGGGGGGGGGGGGGGGGGGGGGGGGGGGGGGGGGGGGGGGGGGGGGGGGGGG
>JAJQQW010000348.1:17500-26149 GCA_025583905.1 Ia io | reverse complement strand
AACTAAGGGTTAGGATTTAAAAAAAAAGGATTAGTTTTAAATTTTTTTTGCTTATTAGCCAACATTTTTTATTGTTTTGGGTTGTTGCCCTGGGGTTCTAATAATTTGGTATTTGCCACTTTGTTTTTTTATGTTGTAAACTTGTGTGTTATGTGTGTAAAAAATTTTTGCATTAATTCTGTATTATTGCTCAAAAATTTTTGTTATGTCTTTGTATATTTTTGTGTTGTTTTGTGTGTGTGTTTGTTTTTTTTGGTTGGATTAGTTTGTAGTGGGGTTTTGGTGTAAAAAAATATAAGAGTAGTTTTTGAGGTATTAGTTTTAGAATGTTATATTTTTATGTTATTATTTGGGAGGGGGGGGTTTAAATTGGTGTATTGTGGGTGTGTGTTTAAATTTTTATGGTTAGAAAAATAAAAAGTAAATTGATAGATGAAATATTTTTCAGGTTATTTGTTGCTTCTGATCCTCTTCCCCTGCATTTCTATGGGAACTAATAATTTACATTGGCGGTTGGCATAGTGATTTTTTCTGTTAAGCTGGGGAGAAATTGTTTTTTTTTCTGGTTCCAAAAAGCTTAAGGATTATAGTTGCCTTGGGACAAAAGGGGGGAAGCAAAGGAAGCAGGGAGTACCCAAGGTAAAAAACCAGTAGTAAGGAAATGCCCATTGTGAGATTAAATTGAAAGAGGCCAGGGAGATAGGGGTTTAAGTAATATAAGGGCAGGGGGGGAAATTGGTTGGGAGGAGGTGGGGGGCCAAAAAAGTTTGAGGATTTGGTTACTGGTGTGATATCTTTCTTATAAGACAATTGCGGGGGGGACCAGAAAAAAAACATAGGGTGGGATGTAGCCTTTTAGAACCTTTTTAAAAATTACCTCCCACATGAAGTTATTAATTAATAGGTATTTAATATTTTTCTCTAATATTAAAGAAAAAACCCAGGGGCAGGTGGTGGCATTTTAGTATAATGAAAATAATTGGCAGAGCTGTTGGGTTTTAAGGGAATTTTAAAAAAGGGGGGCCACCCTTGACTATTATAGAGGCTGAATGATTAGTTACGTGTGAATTGGTAAAACTTTAAGTTAGATAAAGTTATTTCCCCAATTTTGAGTTTCTCCCATGATGGAGGGTCCCCTGGGTATTTAAAAAAAATTTTTTGTTAAAAAAAAAATTTGAAAGTTAAGAATAAATTTTTTTTAAAGAAGTAATTTTAAGGGATATTAAAGATAAATAGGGAGAGAAAGGAAAATAGAAAAACATATAATAATTGATGAGGAGAGGGGAAAATGGTATCATTTGTTTGAGCTTTTTAATATACTGCCAAATATTTTACACGTTTAGGTTATCCCCCATAAGTAATGCGTAGATTTCCCAGGAGGCCCCATTTTGTTGAGATTTTTGTATGGATGATAATGTGAAAAATAATTGTTGTGACTTCATCGGGTTCATAGGTGGTTGAATTGCTTTATTATGTAATTTAAATATGATACAGCCGGGCCAGGCCTGGGGGCTGTTAATGTGAGTCTTAGTTTGGGTTGGTTGGAATGATATGTTTGTTTAGGATTTTTAGGGCTTTTATTGATTTTGTTTATTTATGTATTATTAGGTGATGTGGAATGTGGATTGGTAAGAATATGAAGTTTGGGGTTTGTTTATTGAGAATAAAGTGGAATTGTTTTTTTTTGTTATTGTGTTTTAGTTATAAGGTAAAAAATAAAAATTTAATTAAATTTTAAGATAATTGTTAAAGTTATAATTAAATTAAATTTGTTTTTATATGGAGTGTTTTGAAGATGGTTTTTTTTTTGAATTAGAGCATTTTTTAATCAATTTTAATCATTTTAGTATGGGTGGGTGAGCAAAGGATGTTGCAGGGTGCAAAAAAACTGGGGGAGGGTTTTTTTCAAGGGGGGGGGTCTAGGGGTGAAAGACGAAGGGAAAGGTTTGCCTTTTTGGGTTGTTTGGCCAAACATTTAAAAAAGGAGGGCACTTGGCCACTTTACCCTAGGGAAAGTGAGTGGGGCTCCCTTAGGAAATTTGGGGCTGATGTGTTCTTTTTTTCCCCAACAAGCCCCAAAGGACCCCAAATGTTTTGTTTCCTGGCCCTGGCAATGCCCCTTAACTGTTTTGAACCCAGGGTCCAAAAGTGAATTATGAAAGGGGGGGGGAAAAATCCAAAAATAAAACCAGGGGGGTTTAAAAAGGAAAAATGTTTGGCTTTCAGGAGGCAGTTATTCCATAGCCTATAGCGGTTTTGAACAAAAATTGTTTTGCCCTAAATTGGGGGGGACACTCAGGGCCAATTGAAAAAACCCCATTTTTCCACTCTGGTTAGTTTTGTAAAAAAAAAAAAGCTATTCTTTGGGGGTCTTTCCATTTGGAACAACAAGTGGGGAGCAAAATGCCCCCCCCTTTACCGCCCAACCACGCGAGTGGGCACCCCTGGAGTTTTGTTTAAAATAAAAAAAAAAGAATCAAAAGGAAAAAAAAACCCCCGCCGCCCTTTCCTTTAATGCAGGGCAGGGGGCCAACCCACGGGGGTGGGGAAAGCCAAAAAACACTCGGCCCAAACTTGGGAAAATGACCAAAACACCTTTTGGGGAAAGAAAGGCACCCCAAAAAAATTTTTTTTAAAATGCCCCCCCCCCACCTTAAGCTCCGAAAAAAAATAAATAAAGGCCCCCCAGTTTTTGTTTTGTTTTTTTTTATTTGGGAAAGAAAAAGAGAAAAGGAAAAAAAAAAACAAAAAATTAAAAAATTTGTATTTAATGGCACCAAAATTGATTATCCTCAAAATAACATCCCATAGAAATGGGGTTTTTTTTTTGGGGTGGGGAATAATAAAAATGAAAATTCCAGAAACATATAAAAAAAAAAATTTTATTGAAATTGAAAAACAAGATAAAGAAAAAATCCTGAGAGAAAGAAAAACAAAAAAAAAAATGGGGCAAAGGGCTTTTAAAAGGAATGGCGCGGGGGATTTATGTCATAATATAGCGAGCCGAGTCTCCTTTGTATTTACATTAGAACCCTGGGGCATTTTTACAAGCTAAATGCCCCAAAAATGCTTTTTGTAATTTCCTGGACCATGGGATAATAATTTCTGTTTTGTGGTTAAATTAAGGAGATTAACAGGACTTGCGGAAAGCCTAAGTGTCGCCGTAAATGTGCCCTCCTAACTATTACCCAAATTATAAAAACTTTTTTTTGGCCTTTTTTCATAAAATTGAGTCCCCCAATTTGGGGGGTAGGGACTTACCATTGTGGGGGAAAAGTCTAAAAGTAAACAATGATGGGCTTAGAAAAGGTGAGGACTAGAAATACTATGGTGGTGTATTATCTTCAGCTCCTATTTTAATAGCCTTTTTAAACATTGTGTGTCCTATTGATTTTAATTGTAAGTTGATGGAGAGGGTAGGGGAGACTAATTAACCATCTTGCCTTTCTACCAGGAAGCTGTAAAAAATGGGTTTTTGATTTCCTTTGTTTAATGGAGGGAATTTATCAAAGCTTCTATGAAATTGTTATAAAATTGAATTGTGAATTTTCTTAAAATAATATGTTGAAATTGGGGTTTTTCCTTAGGGGGGTGGGTGGGTAATTATAATTTTGCCAAGTTGTTAACTTAGATAATAGCTGTTTTTTTAAAATTTCTTTTTTTTGAAGCTTTAATGCATTATTTTGGGGCAAATTATTTACAGTAAGGCATGGGAAAGATAACTTTTAAGGGGGGGGGCGGGGTGACAGGCGAAAATTTTAAGATAAGGGGTGCCCCCCCCCCTTTTTTTTTTGGGGAACCATCCCCCCCACCCTTTGTTTTTGGGTACAACCTCCCCCCCGCTTAAGGGGGTTCCCCCCCGGCGAAAAAAAAATAATTTTTTTTTGTTGTGGTTTTTTTCCCCCCCCCCGATACAAAATCCGGGCAAAGGGGCGCCCGGCGACCCCCCCCTTTATTCCAACCGACCACCCTTCCCCTTTTTATTTCCGCTTCCAGTTTTTTTATGTGGTTTTTTTTTTTTTTTTTTGTAAATTTTTTTTATTCACCTCCCCCTTTTTTCCCCCCCCCTTTTTTAAATCAAAAGTGGCGGCGCCAGCGCGAGCCCTTCCACCCCCCCCCCCTTTGTTTTTTTGTTACAAAAAAAAAAAGAAAAAAAAAAAAAAAAAAAAAAAAAAAAAAAAAAAAAAAAAAAAAAAAAAAAAAAAAAAAAAAAAAAAAAAAAAAAAAAAAAAAAAAAAAAAAAAAAAAAACCCCCAAAAAAAAAATTTTTTTTGGTTTTTTTTTTTAAAAAAAAAAAAAAATTTTTTTTTTTTTTTTTTTTTTTTTTTTTTTTTTTTTTTTGGGGGGGGGGGGGGGGGGGGGGGGGGGGGGGGGGGGGGGGGGGGGGGGGGGGGGGGGGGGGGGGGGTTTTTTTTTTTTTTTTTTTTTTTTTTTTTTTTTTTTTTTTTTTTTTTTTTTTTTTTTTTTTTTTTTGGGGGTTTTTAAAAAAGGGGGGGGGGGGGGGGGGGGGGGGGGGGGGGGGGGGGGGGGGGGGGGGGGGGGGGGGGGGGGGGGGGGGGGGGGGGGGGGGGGGGGGGGGGGGGGGGGGGGGGGGGGGGGGGGGGGGGGGGGGGGGGGGGGGGGGGGGGGGGGGGGGGGGGGGGGGGGGGGGGGGGGGGGGGGGGGGGGGGGGGGGGGGGGGGGGGGGGGGGGGGGGGGGGGGGGGGGGGGGGGGGGGGGGGGGGGGGGGGGGGGGGGGGGGGGGGGGGGGGGGGGGGGGGGGGGGGGGGGGGGGGGGGGGGGGGGGGGGGGGGGGGGGGGGGGGGGGGGGGGGGGGGGGGGGGGGGGGGGGGGGGGGGGGGGGGGGGGGGGGGGGGGGGGGGGGGGGGGGGGGGGGGGGGGGGGGGGGGGGGGGGGGGGGGGGGGGGGGGGGGGGGGGGGGGGGGGGGGGGGGGGGGTTTTTTTTTTTTTTTTTTTTTTTTTTTTTTTTTTTTTGGGGGGGGGGGGGGGGGGGGGGGGGAAAATTTTTTTTTTTTTTTTTTTTTTTTGGGGGGGGGGGGGGGGGGGGGGGGGGGGGGGGGGGGGGGGGGGGGGGGGGGGGGGGGGGGGGGGGGGGGGGGGGGGGGGGGGGGGGGGGGGGGGGGGGGGGGGGGGGGGTTTTTTTTTTTTTTTTTTTTTTTTTTTTTTTTTTTTTTTTTTTTTTTTTTTGGGGGGGGGGGGGGGGGGGGGGGGGGGGGGGGGGGGGGGGGGGGGGGGGGGGGGGGGGGTTTTTTTTTTTTTTTTTTTTTTTTTTTTTTTTTTTTTTTTTTTTTTTTTTTTTTTTGGGGGGGGGGGGGGGGGGGGGGGGGGGGGGGGGGGGGGGGGGGGGGGGGGGGGGGGGGGGGGGGGGGGGGGGGGGGGGGGGGGGGGGGGGGGGGGGGGGGGGGGGGGGGGGGGGGGGGGGGGGGGGGGGGGGGGGGGGGGGGGGGGGGGGGGGGGGGGGGGGGGGGGGGGGGGGGGGGGGGGGGGGGGGTTTTTTTTTTTTTTTTTTTTTTTTTTTTTTTTTTTTTTTTTTTTTTTTTTTTTTTTTTTTTTTTTTTTTTTTTTTTTTTTTTTTTTTTTTTTTTTTTTTTTTTTTTTTTTTTTTGGGGGGGGGGGGGGGGTTTTTTTTTTTTTTTTTTTTTAAAAAAAAAAAAAAAAAAAAAAAAAAAAAAAAAAAAAAAAAAAAAAAAAAAAAAAAAAAAAAAAAAAAAAAAAAATTTTTTTTTTTTTTTTTTTTTTTTTTTTTTTTTTTTTTTTTTTTTTTTTTTTTTTTTTTTTTTTTTTTTTTTTTTTTTTTTTTTTTTTTTTTTTTTTTTTTTTTTTTTTTTTTTTTTTGGGGGGGGGGGGGGGGGGGGGGGGGGGGGGGGGGGGGGGGGGGGGGGGGGGGGGGGGGGGGGGGGGGGGGGGGGGGGGGGGGGGGGGGGGGGGGGGGGGGGGGGGGGGGGGGGGGGGGGGGGGGGGGGTTTTTTTTTAAAAAAAAATTTTTTTTTTTTTTTTTTTTTTTTTTTTTTTGAAAAAAGGGGGGGGGGGGGGGGGGGGGGGGGGGGGGGGGGGGGGGGGGGGGGGGGGGGGGGGGGGGGGGGGGGGGGTTTTTTTTTTTTTTTTTTTTTTTTTTTTTTTTTTTTTTTTTTTTTTTTTGGGGGGGGGGGGGGGGGGGGGGGGGGGGGGGGGGGGGGGGGGGGGGGGGGGGGGGGGGGGGGGGGGGGGGGGGGGGGGGAAAAAAAAAAAAAAAAAAAAAAAAAAAAAAAAAAAAAAAAAAAAAAAAAAAAAAAAAAAAAAAAAAAAAAAAAAAAAAAAAAAAAAAAAAAAAAAAAAAAAAAAAAAAAAAAAAAAAAAAAAAAAAAAAAAAAAAAAAAAAAAAAAAAAAAAAAAAAAAAAAAAAAAAAAAAAAAAAAAAAAAAAAAAAAAAAAAAAAAAAAAAAAAAAAAAAAAAAAAAAAAAAAAAAAAAAAAAAAAAAAAAAAAAAAAAAAAAAAAAAAAAAAAAAAAAAAAAAAAAAAAAAAAAAAAAAAAAAAAAAAAAATTTTTTTTTTTTTTTTTTTTTTTTTTAAAAAAATTTTTTTTTGGGGGGGGGGGGGGGGGGGGGGGGGGGGGGGGGGGGGGGGGGGGGGGGGGGGGGGGGGGGGGGGGGGGGGGGGGGGGGGGGGGGTTTTTTTTTTTTTTTTTTTTTTTTTTTTTTTTTTTTTTTTTTTTTTTTTTTTTTTTGGGGGGGGGGGGGGGGGGGGGGGGGGGGGGGGGGGGGGGGGGGGGGGGGGGGGGGGGGGGGGGGGGGGGGGGGGGGGGGGGGGGGGGGGGGGGGGGTTTTTTTTTTTTTTTTTTTTTTTTTTTTTTTTTTTTTTTTTTTTTTTTTTTTTTTTTTTTTTTTTTTTTTTTTTTTTTTTTTTTTTTTTTTTTTTTTTTTTTTTTTTTTTTTTTTTTTTTTTTTTTTTTTTTTTTTTTTTTTTTTTTTTTTTTTTTTTTTTTTTTTTTTTTTTTTTTTTTTTTTTTTTTTTTTTTTTTTTTTTTTTTTTTTTTTTTTCAAAAAAAAAAAAAAAAAAAAAAAAAAAAAAAAAAAAAAAAAAAAAAAAAAAAAAAAAAACCCCTGTTTTTTTTTTTTTTTTTTTTTTTTTTTTTTTTTTTTTTTTTTTTTTTTTTTTTTTTTTTTTTTTTTTTTTTTTTTTTTTTTTTTTTTTTTTTTTTTTTTTTTTTTTTTTTTTTTTTTTTTTTTTTTTTTTTTTTTTTTTTTTTTTTTTTTTTTTTTTTTTTTTTTTTTTTTTTTTTTTTTTTTTTTTTTTTTTTTTTTTTTTTTTTTTTTTTTTTTTTTTTTTTTTTTTTTTTTTTTTTTTTTTTTTTTTTTTTTTTTTTTTTTTTTTTTTTTTTTTTTTTTTTTTTTTTTTTTTTTTTTTTTTTTTTTTTTTTTTTTTTTTTTTTTTTTTTTTTTTTTTTTTTTTTTTTTTTTTTTTTTTTTTTTTTTTTTTTTTTTTTTTTTTTTTTTTTTTTTTTTTTTTTTTTTTTTTTTTTTTTTTTTTTTTTTTTTTTTTTTTTTTTTTTTTTTTTTTTTTTTTTTTTTTTTTTTTTTTTTTTTTTTTTTTTTTTTTTTTTTTTTTTTTTTTGGGGAAAAAAAAAAAAAAAAAAAAAAAAAAAAAAAAAAAAAAAAAAAAAAAAAAAATTTTTTTTTTTTTTTTTTTTTTTTTTTTTTTTTTGGGGGGGGGGGGGGGGGGGGGGGGGGGGGGGGGGGGGGGGGGGGGGGGGGGGGGGGGGGGGTTTTTTTTTTTTTTTTTTTTTTTTTTTTTTTTTTTTTTTTTTTTTTTTTTTTTTTTTTTTTTTTTTTTTTTTTTTTTTTTTTTTTTTTTTTTTTTTTTTTTTTTTTTTTTTTTTTTTTTTTTTTTTTTTTTTTTTTTTAAAAAAAAAAAAAAAAAAAAAAAAAAAAAAAAAAAAAAAAAAAAAAAAAAAAAAAAAAAAAAAAATTTTTTTTTTTTTTTTTTTTTTTTTTTTTTTTTTTTTTTTTTTTTTTTTTTTTTTTTTTTTTTTTTTTTTTTTTTTTTTTTTTTTTTTTTTTTTTTTTTTTTTTTTTTTTTTTTTTTTTTTTTTTTTTTTTTTTTTTTTTTTTTTTTTTTTTTTTTTTTTGGGGGGGTTTTTTTTTTTTTTTTTTTTTTTTTTTTTTTTTTTTTTTTTTTTTTTTTTTTTTTTTTTTTTTTTTTTTTTTTTTTTTTTTTTTTTTTTTTTTTTTTTTTTTTTTTTTTTTTTTTTTTTTTTTTTTTTTTTTTTTTTTTTTTTTTTTTTTTTTTTTTTTTTTTTTTTTTTTTTTTTTTTTTTTTTTTTTTTTTTTTTTTTTTTTTTTTTTTTTTTTTTTTTTTTTTTTTTTTTTTTTTTTTTTTTTTTTTTTTTTTTTTTTTTTTTTTTTTTTTTTTTTTTTTTTTTTTTTTTTTTTTTTTTTTTTTTTTTTTTTTTTTTTTTTTTTTTTTTTTTTTTTTTTTTTTTTTTTTTTTTTTTTTTTTTTTTTTTTTTTTTTTTTTTTTTTTTTTTTTTTTTTTTTTTTTTTTTTTTTTTTTTTTTTTTTTTTTTTTTTTTTTTTTTTTTTTTTTTTTTTTTTTTTTTTTTTTTTTTTTTTTTTTTTTTTTTTTTTTTTGGGGGGGTTAAAAAAAAAAAAAAAAATTTTTTTTTTTTTTTT
>JAJQQW010000348.1:2500-7500 GCA_025583905.1 Ia io | reverse complement strand
GGGGGGGGGGGGGGGGGGGGGGGGGGGGGGGGGGGGGGGGGGGGGGGGGGGGGGGGGGGGGGGGGGGGGGGGGGGGGGGGGGGGGGGGGGGGGGGGGGGGGGGGGGGGGGGGGGGGGGGGGGGGGGGGGGGGGGGGGGGGGGGGGGGGGGGGGGGGGGGGGGGGGGGGGGGGGGGGGGGGGGGGGGGGGGGGGGGGGGGGGGGGGGGGGGGGGGGGGGGGGGGGGGGGGGGGGGGGGGGGGGGGGGGGGGGGGGGGGGGGGGGGGGGGGGGGGGGGGGGGGGGGGGGGGGGGGGGGGGGGGGGGGGGGGGGGGGGGGGGGGGGGGGGGGGGGGGGGGGGGGGGGGGGGGGGGGGGGGGGGGGGGGGGGGGGGGGGGGGGGGGGGGGGGGGGGGGGGGGGGGGGGGGGGGGGGGGGGGGGGGGGGGGGGGGGGGGGGGGGGGGGGGGGGGGGGGGGGGGGGGGGGGGGGGGGGGGGGGGGGGGGGGGGGGGGGGGGGGGGGGGGGGGGGGGGGGGGGGGGGGGGGGGGGGGGGGGGGGGGGGGGGGGGGGGGGGGGGGGGGGGGGGGGGGGGGGGGGGGGGGGGGGGGGGGGGGGGGGGGGGGGGGGGGGGGGGGGGGGGGGGGGGGGGGGGGGGGGGGGGGGGGGGGGGGGGGGGGGGGGGGGGGGGGGGGGGGGGGGGGGGGGGGGGGGGGGGGGGGGGGGGGGGGGGGGGGGGGGGGGGGGGGGGGGGGGGGGGGGGGGGGGGGGGGGGGGGGGGGGGGGGGGGGGGGGGGGGGGGGGGGGGGGGGGGGGGGGGGGGGGGGGGGGGGGGGGGGGGGGGGGGGGGGGGGGGGGGGGGGGGGGGGGGGGGGGGGGGGGGGGGGGGGGGGGGGGGGGGGGCCCCCAAAAAAAAAAAAAAAAAAAAAAAAAAAAAAAAAAAAAAAAAAAAAAAAAAAAAAAAAAAAAAAAAAAAAAAAAAAAAAAAAAAAAAAAAAAAAAAAAAAAAAAAAAAAAAAAAAAAAAAAAAAAAAAAAAAAAAAAAAAAAAAAAAAAAAAAAAAAAAAAAAAAAAAAAAAAAAAAAAAAAAAAAAAAAAAAAAAAAAAAAAAAAAAAAAAAAAAAAAAAAAAAAAAAAAAAAAAAAAAAAAAAAAAAAAAAAAAAAAAAAAAAAAAAAAAAAAAAAAAAAAAAAAAAAAAAAAAAAAAAAAAAAAAAAAAAAAAAAAAAAATTTTTTTTTTTTTTTTTTTTTTTTTTTTTTTTTTTTTTTTTTTTTTTTTTTTTTTTTTTTTTTTTTTTTTTTTTTTTTTTTTTTTTTTTGGGGGGGGGGGGGGGGGGGGGGGGGGGGGGGGGGGGGGGGGGGGGGGGGGGGGGGGGGGGGGGGGGGGGGGGGGGGGGGGGGGGGGGGGGGGGGGGGGGGGGGGGGGGGGGGGGGGGGGGGGGGGGGTTTTTTTTTTTTTTTTTTTTTTGGGGGGGGGGGGGGGGGGGGGGGGGGGGGGGGGGGGGGGGGGGGGGGGGGGGGGGGGGGGGGGGGGGGGGGGGGGGGGGGGGGGGGGGGGGGGGGGGGGGGGGGGGGGGGGGGGGGGGGGGGGGGGGGGGGGGGGGGGGGGGGGGGGGGGGGGGGGGGGGGGGGGGGGGGGGGGGGGGGGGGGGGGGGGGGGGGGGGGGGGGGGAAAAAAAAAAAAAAAAAAAAAAAAAAAAAAAAAAAAAAAAAAAAAAAAAAAAAAAAAAAAAAAAAAAAAAAAAAAAAAAAGGGGGGGGGGGGGGGGGGGGGGGGGGGGGGGGGGGGGGGGGGGGGGGGGGGTTTTTTTTTTTTTTTTTTTTTTTTTTTTTTTTTTTGGGGGGGGGGGGGGGGGGGGGGGGGGGGGGGGGGGGGGGGGGGGGGGGGGGGGGGGGGGGGGGGGGGGGGGGGGGGGGGGGGGGGGGGGGGGGGGGGGGGGGGGGGGGGGGGGGGGGGGGGGGGGGGGGGGGGGGGGGGGGGGGGGGGGGGGGGGGGGGGGGGGGGGGGGGGGGGGGGGGGGGGGGGGGGGGGGGGGGGGGGGGGGGGGGGGGGGGGGGGGGGGGGGGGGGGGGGGGGGGGGGGGGGGGGGGGGGGGGGGGGGGGGGGGGGGGGGGGGGGGGGGGGGGGGGGGGGGGGGGGGGGGGGGGGGGGGGGGGGGGGGGGGGGGGGGGGGGGGGGGGGGGGGGGGGGGGGGGGGGGGGGGGGGGGGGGGGGGGGGGGGGGGGGGGGGGGGGGGGGGGGGGAAAAAAAAAAAAAAAAAAAAAAAAAAAAAAAAAAAAAAAAAAAAAAAAAAAAAAAAAAAAAAAAAAAAAAAAAAAAAAAAAAAAAAAAGGGGGGGGGGGAAAAAAGGGAAAAAAAAAGGGGGGGGGGGGGGGGGGGGGGGGGGGGGGGGGGGGGGGGGGGGGGGGGGGGGGGGGGGGGGGGGGGGGGGGGGGGGGGGGGGGGGGGGGGGGGGGGGGGGGGGGGGGGGGGGGGGGGGGGGGGGGGGGGGGGGGGGGGGGGGGGGGGGGGGGGGGGGGGGGGGGGGGGGGGGGGGGGGGGGGGGGGGGGGGGGGGGGGGGGGGGGGGGGGGGGGGGGGGGGGGGGGGGGGGGGGGGGGGGGGGGGGGGGGGGGGGGGGGGGGGGGGGGGGGGGGGGGGGGGGGGGGGGGGGGGGGGGGGGGGGGGGGGGGGGGGGGGGGGGGGGGGGGGGGGGGGGGGGGGGGGGGGGGGGGGGGGGGGGGGGGGGGGGGGGGGGGGGGGGGGGGGGGGGGGGGGGGGGGGGGGGGGGGGGGGGGGGGGGGGGGGGGGGGGGGGGGGGGGGGGGGGGGGGGGGGGGGGGGGGGGGGGGGGGGGGGGGGGGGGGGGGGGGGGGGGGGGGGGGGGGGGGGGGGGGGGGGGGGGGAAAAAAAAAAAAAAAAAAAAAAAAAAAAAAAGGGGGGGGGGGGGGGGGGGGGAAAAAAAAAAAAAAAAAAAAAAAAAAAAAAAAAAAAAAAAAAAAAAAAAAAAAAAAAAAAAAAAAAAAAAAAAAAAAAAAAAAAAAAAAAAAAAAAAAAAAAAAAAAAAAAAAAAAAAAAAAAAAAAAAAAAAAAAAAAAAAAAAAAAAAAAAAAAAAAAAAAAAAAAAAAAAAAAAAAAAAAAAAAAAAAAAAAAAAAAAAAAAAAAAAAAAAAAAAAAAAAAAAAAAAAAAAAAAAAAAAAAAAAAAAAAAAAAAAAAAAAAAAAAAAAAAAAGGGGGGGGGGGGGGGGGGGGGGGGGGGGGGGGGGGGGGGGGGGGGGGGGGGGGGGGGGGGGGGGGGGGGGGGGGGGGGGGGGGGGAAAAAAAAAAAAAAAAAAAAAAAAAAAAAAAAAAAAAAAAAAAAAAAAAAAAAAAAAGGGGGGGGGGGGGGGGGGGGGGGGGGGGGGGGGGGGGGGGGGGGGGGGGGGGGGGGGGGGGAAAAAAAAAAAAAAAAAAAAAAAAAAAAAAAAAAAAAAAAAAAAAAAAAAAAAAAAAAAAAAAAAAAAAAAAAAAAAAAAAAAAAAAAAAAAAAAAAAAAAAAAAAAAAAAAAAAAAAAAAAAAAAAAAAAAAAAAAAAAAAAAAAAAAAAAAAAAAAAAAAAAAAAAGGGGGGGGGGGGGGGGGGGGGGGGGGGGGGGGGGGGGGGGGGGTTTTTTTTTTTTTTTTTTTTTTTTTTTTTTTTTTTTTAAAAAAAAAAAAAAAAAAAAAAAAAAAAAAAAAAAAAAAAAAAAAAAAAAAAAGGGGGGGGGGGGGGGGGGGGGGGGGGGGGGGGGGGGGGGGGGGGGGGGGGGGGGGGGGGGGGGGGGGGGGGGGGGGGGGGGGGGGGGGGGGGGGGGGGGGGGGGGGGGGGGGGGGGGGGGGGGGGGGGGGGGGGGGGGGGGGGGGGGGGGGGGGGGGGGGGGGGGGGGGGGGGTAAAAAAAAAAAAAAAAAAATTTTTTTTTGGGGGGGGGGGGGGGGGGGGGGGGGGGGGGGGGGGGGGGGGGGGGGGGGGGGGGGGGGGGGGGGGGGGGGGGGGGGGGGGGGGGGGGGGGGGGGGGGGGGGGGGGGGGGGGGGGGGGAAAAAAAAAAAAAAAAAAAAAAAAAAAAAAAAAAAAAAAAAAAAAAAAAAAAAAAAAAAAAAAAAAAAAAAAAAAAAAAAAAAAAAAAAAAAAAAAAAAAAAAAAAAAAAAAAAAAAAAAAAAAAAAAAAAAAAAAAAAAAAAAAAAAAAAAAAAAAAAAAAAAAAAAAAAAAAAAAAAAAAAAAAAAAAAAAAAAAAAAAAAAAAAAAAAAAAGGGGGGGGGGGGGGGGGGGGGGGGGGGGGGGAAAAAAAAAAAAAAAAAAAAGGGGGGGGGGGGGGGGGGGGGGGGGGGGGGGGGGGGGGGGGAAAAAAAAAAAAAAAAAAAAAAAAAAAAAAAAAAAAAAAAAAAAAAAAAAAAAAAAGGAAAAAAAAAAAAAAAGGGGGGGGGGGGGGGGGGGGGGGGGGGGGGGGGGGGGGGGGGGGGGGGGGGGGGGGGGGGGGGGGGGGGGGGGGGGGGGGGGGGGGGGGGGGGGGGGGGGGGGGGGGGGGGGGGGGGGGGGGGGAAAAAAAAAAAAAAAAAAAAAAAAAAAAAAAAAAAAAAAAAAAAAAAAAAAAAAAAAAAAAAAAAAAAAAAAAAAAAAAAAAAAAAAAAAAAAAAAAAAAAAAAAAAAAAAAAAAAAAAAAAAAAAAAAAAAAAAAAAAAAAAAAAAAAAAAAAAAAAAAAAAAAAAAAAAAAAAAAAAAAAAAAAAAAAAAAAAAAAAAAAAAAAAAAAAAAAAAAAAAAAAAAAAAAAAAAAAAAAAAAAAAAAAAAAAAAAAAAAAAAAAAAAAAAAAAAAAAAAAAAAAAAAAAAAAAAAAAAAAAAAAAAAAAAAAAAAAAAAAAAAAAAAAAAAAAAAAAAAAAAAAAAAAAAAAAAAAAAAAAAAAAAAAAAAAAAAAAAAAAAAAAAAAAAAAAAAAAAAAAAAAAAAAAAAAAAAAAAAAAAAAAAAAAAAAAAAAAAAAAAAAAAAAAAAAAAAAAAAAAAAAAAAAAAAAAAAAAAAAAAAAAAAAA
>JAJQQW010001156.1:22500-26302 GCA_025583905.1 Ia io | reverse complement strand
ACTTTTGCCAACCGCATTATTTTTTAAATTTACCTTGCTGAACTTTTCCAGGGGTTTAAATGGAAAATTGCGCATTGGCAGGATATAGCAGGGTATACCATTTTAAACAAAACAACTTTATAAAAAAACTTCCCAGTTACATCAGAGGCAAAACAAACCCATTTTTGGGAACTACAACAGGGCCAAAATTTTTTCAAATTGGGACTCGGACCCTTGACCCAGCAAAGGGGCGGAAGATAATGGGGTATTTCAAACTTGATGTTTTAGGGGCCATGTGTGGGAAAGGGGGGGGTTTTTTTATAGTTAGGGTGTTCCCACCACCATAGGGGTGGGATGGGGGAACAGGCCCCAGGGTGAACCAGGTGGAGGGCGAAGGGGGAAAAAGCAGTGACCCATAATTAAAGCCCATTTTACCCGGCAGAGCCTCCTGGGCATGTTGGGGGCAATGGAACCCCCAGGTTTTTCCCAAATTGAGGGGGGCAGACAGCGGGATAGAATAGGGAAAGAAAAGCTCTGCTTTCCCACAGGGCGGGGGAAAGGGGTGGGCGGGGGCACCACCTGTTCTGGGAGCGGCTACTGGGTTTGCAGGGTATCCAGGGCTCCAAAGGGGCTTGTTAGCTTGAGGCCCCATTGGGAGGGCTCTTTTTGGGGACCCCAAGGCTGCTAGCGCCCCCCCAGGAGTGTTTTTTTTTTTTCTTCCGGGGGCCTCAGCAGGACCTGGTGGGCCGAATTTTGCGGCCTCTAACCACCCAGGCACCCAGGGGGGGGAAGCAGGCGCTTTGCTCGTCTGGGAAAGCCCGCCCCCCCAAGAAGGCCAATAGCTGTAGGAACCAAAAGGTTTGGCAGGCGCGGGAGGGGGGGATGGGGGGGCTCTTGAAAAACCAAATTTTTTCAAAACTGCCAGTCGGTTTTTTTTACTTTTCTTTTTTGACCAGTTGGGGTTTTAATTGTTTTTTTTAAAAAAAAAAATTTCTTTTCTTAAAAAAATTTCAGGGGGGAGGGAATTTCACATAAAAAAAAAAAAAAATGTCCCAGGTTGTCCCACATCGGGGAAATAAAAAACCGTGAGGGGATGAGAGGGGAATCTAAGAAAAACTTTATATACCTTCCACATTTCCACCATCTTCCATGGCGGGTCGGAGTGGTCGGGGGGAGGGGGGCCCCTGGGAAGGTGCGGGTTCTTTTGCTTTCTGGGCCTGGCTCTTTTGGGGGGGGGAGTGGAGGTTTTTCCCCCCCCTGTTACCCCCACGCTAGGGGGCATTTGCAAGGGGCACAGTTGTTTGGGTTGCAGTTTAAAACGTTCTCTGTATTATTAAATTTAAAATTCTCTTTACTTTCCCCTACAAAAAAGCTTTATACCGTATTTTTGAATTAGGCAAAGAAGGTTTAGTTTTGGGGGTTTAAGGGTTAGGTCCCCAGTTTATATTAAGGAGGAGATGTGTTATGAGCCCCCAGGTTTTTATTGGGATGGGGTGAATTTTTGGAAAGAATAAATGTGGCGCGTTTAATGCAGGGATGGGAAGAGTACCAAGGTGGGAGTGAAGAAGTGTAAAGAAGAGAGTTTGATTGCTTTCTTGTGTACACGGGGCTTTTGGTTTATTTGAGAAACCTCACCCCAGAGAGAGTTTTTCTTTTTTTAATACAAGGTGGTAGTAATTTTTTTGGATATAAAATCCTTATGAGTGGTTTCTGGTTAGGTCCTGGTATGTCATTGTGGGGTGATTGTGTTCCACGATTGGGGCTAGGGTGTTATGTAAGTTTTTAATGGTTGTTGTGGAGTGTATAAAAGGAGCATTCGTGTCGAAAGGTCAGATGGAAGATTATATGATTTTGAATGTTGTTGAGTGTGGAGTATTGGGGAGAGGATAGTTTGGGGGCTGATAGTGTTGGGTGGCCTTGTAGAGGTAGTAGGGTATTCTCAATGTGGAAATAGTTGTTTTTTGGGAGGAAAAGGTTGGGTGTTGTCAGGGGGTTTGGGGGGGACTGGAAATAAAGATTAAAGACCCCCAAAGTGAGGGGAATTTATCATGGTAAGGTATGGGGGGGGACGTGTTGGGGGGGGGTTTTGAAGGAAGGGGGGTTTGTGTGGTTGTTGGGGTGTTGGGTATGTTGTAGATTTTTGGTGGTGGTTATCTGGGTTGGGTGTTGGGGGGTTGGATTTGTGGCGTGGTTGTGTTGGGGGTTTTGGTTGGTATGTTGGTTGTTTGGGGGGGTTGTGTGGGGGTGGAGTATGGGGGTTATTTGATATGTTATCTGTTGGATTTTGGTGGGTGGGGGGGGTGTTGTGTTAGGTGGTTAATGATGATTGTTTGGGTTGTGGGGTGTGGGGGGTGTGGGGGGTTTGTTTGTTGTTAGGGGGTTTTGGGTGGGGTTGTTTTTGGGGTATATTTGGGTATTGGGGGGGTTTTTGTGGGTTGGAGGTGTTTTGTGGTGTGGGTGGGGGGTGGAAGCGCTTGTTTTGTTGGGTTTTGTTTTTTTGGTGGGGGTGTTTGTTTTGGTTGGGTTGGGGGGTGGGAATTGTTGTTAAGGAATGTGTGTGTTGGGGGGGGGGTTTGGGTTGGGGGGTTTTTGGTGGTGTGGGGGTAGGTTGGTGGTGGGTGGGTGGTGGGGGGTGGGGTTTTGGGTGGTGTTGTGTGTGGGGGGGTTTTTTGTGGGGTGTGGGGGGGGGTTGGGTTGGTGTGGGGGGTGGGGGGGGGGTGGGTGGGGGGGTGGGGGGGGTGGTTGGGGGGTGGGGGTTGTGGGTTTTGGGGGGGGGGGGGTGTGGGGGGTTTTTAGGGGGGTTGGGGGGTGGGGGTGGTTTTGTTTTTGGGTGTTTGGGGTGGGGGTGGGGGTGGTGGGGGTGGGGGGGTGTGGTTGGGGGGTGTTTGGGGGGGGGGGTGGGGGTGGGGGGGGGGGGGGTGGTGGGTTGGTGGGGGGGGTTGGGGGGTGGGGGGTTGGTGGGGGTTGGGTGTGGGTGGGGGGGGTGTTGTTTGGTGGGTTTTTGGGTGTTGGTGGGGGGGTGTGTGGGGGGGTGGGGTTTTTTGTGGTGGGGGGGTGGTGGGGGGTGGGTGGTGGGGTGTTTGGGTTTTGTGGTGTTTGGTTGTGGGGGGTTTTTGTTGGGGGAGTGGGGGGGGGGGGGGGTTGTTTTGGGTTTGGGGGGTTTTTTGGTTTTTTGGTTTGGTTTTGTTGTTGTTTTGGTGGGGGTGGTTGGGGGTGGTTGTTGGGTTTTTTTGTGGTGTGGGGGGGTTTGTTATTGGTGGGTGGGGTTGGGTGGTTTGTGGGGTTTTTGGGTTTTTTATTTGTTGTGTTTGTTTTGGGGGGGGGTTTTTTGGTTGTGGTTTGTGGGGTGGTTGGGTGGGGGGTGGGGGGGGTGTGGGGTTGTGTTATGTGGTGTGTTTGTTTTTTTTGGGGTGGTTTTTGTTTTTTTGGTTTGTTGGGGGGGGGGGTTTGGGTGGGGGGGTTTTTTTTGGGGGTTTTGATTTGGTTTTTGTTTTGGTTTTTTTTGTTGTGGGTTTTGTGTTTGTTGGTGGGGATGGTTGTTTGTGGGGGTTGTTTTTTGTTTTTTTTGTTGTGGTGTTTGTTGGGGGGATTGGGGTTGGGTTTTTTGGGTTTTTTTATTGGGGGGTTGGTGGGGTTTGTGGGGGTGTTTGTGTTGGGGGTGGTTGTGGTGTTGTGTGGGTGTGTTTGGTGTTTTATTGGGGGGTTTGGTTGTGGGGGTAGGGGTGGGTTGGGGTTGGTTTTTTTGATTTGGTTTTTTTTTGGTGTTTGGGGGTGTTGGGGGGTTTTGTGTTTTGTTTTAATTTGTAGTTTTTTATGGGTTTTG
>JAJQQW010001156.1:12500-15000 GCA_025583905.1 Ia io | reverse complement strand
TATTTTTTTTTATTTTTATTTTTAAATTTTAATTTTTTTTTTGAAATATTTTATTATTTTATTTTTTTTTATTTTTATTATTTAGGGAAATAATTTAATTTTGTTTTTTTAAGTAGAATTTTATTTTTATTTTTGTTTTTATGTATTATTAATAAATATTTCTTTTAAAATTTAGATTATAGGAATTATTATTTTTTTTAAATTTAATAAATTTTTATTTTTTTTTAATTTTTAAGGTTTATATTTTAATTTTTTTAATTATTTGAAATAAAGGGGGGGGATGGTGTTTATAATTTTATTTTTTTATTTATATTTTTTTAAATTTTTGAATTTTAGAATTAATTTTATATTTTTTTTTATAATTTTATTTTTACTATTTTTTTTGATTTTAATAAAGTTTTATTTTTTTTTATATTTTATTTTATAATTTTTCTTTTTTTTTTATTAATTTTATTTATTTAGATTTTTTTAATTGTTATTTTATTATTAAGTTTATATTTTTTATTTAGTTTATTTTTTTTTAATTTTTTTTTTTTTTTTTATATTTTTTTATTAAAAATTATAATTATTTATTTATTTATTTAAATCTGGTAATAATTAAATAAAAGTTGTTGAAAATTTTATTTTTTATTATTATATTAAAATTTATTATTTTTGTAAAAAAATTTTTTTTAATTAAATTTTTAAATTTTTATTTTTTAAAAATAATTTAATTCTTTTGAAATAAGTTAAATTTCTATCTGTTATTTTTATTATGATATATTATTTAAGATTTATTTTATTTTTTATTAATATTTTTTATTTTTTTTTTTAATTATTTTTATTTTTATTTTATTATATTTTATTTATTTAATAATTATTTTTTAAATTTTTTTTTATTAATTTTGATTTATTTTTTATTTAATAATAAAATTTAAATTTTTTTTTTTTTTTTTTTTTTATTTATTTTTTTTTTTATTTTTTTTCTTTTTTATTTAAATTTTATATTATTAATGTCTGGTTTATTTTATTATTTTATTTTTATTAAATTAAATATTTTAAATTTTTTTTTATTTTTTTATTTTAAATTTATTTTAAAAAATTTTTTTTTTTTTTTGAATAATAATTTTTTAATATTTTTTTTTATTAAATTTATTTGTTTTGTTATAATTTTTTATAGATAAAATTATAATAAGTTGTAATTTTTTTAAATTAATTATTTTTTTTTTACTAATTTTTTTTATTTATAATATTATTTAATTTAATATAATTATTTATAAAAGTATTTTTTTAATTTTATATAATATTATTGGTTTTTTTTTTATTTTTTAAAATAAAAAATTTTTTATAATATTAATAATTTTTTAAATTTTATTTTTAGATAAAATTTTGTAATAAAGAAATATTTTATTTAATTTAATTTTTTTTTAAAAATTTATATTATAATATTTTATAATTAATTTTTTTAAATTTATTTAATTTTTTTTTTATTTGTTTTTAATATAAAATAGTAAAATTTATAATTTTAATGATTATAATTTTTTTTTTTTTTTATTTTTTTAAATTTTTTTAAATTTTTCTTTTAAAAAAATTATTTTTTAAAATTTAAAATTTTATAATTTTTATTTTTTAAATAGGAGTAATTTATATATTTTATTAATTTAAAATTAGTTGTTAATTTTTAAATTTTATAATATAAATTTTAGATTATTTTTTTTTTTTAATTTTTAAAAAATATATTTTTTAAAGAATAATTTTAAAATTTTTTAAAAATAATTATATTTTTTGATTTATTTGAATTTTATTTTTTTCTTTTTTTTTTTATAATTGTTTTAGAATTTTAATTTTAATTTAAATTTTTAATTAATATTATAAAAATTAATAAAATTTTTTATTTTGAAATTATTATTTATTTCAATTAATTTTATATATTTAAATTATTTTAATTTATTTTTTGTTTTAATATATTAATATAAAATTTTATAAAAAAATAAATAAAAAAAAAAATTAAAAATTTTAAAAAAAAAAAAAATAAAGAAAATTTATAAATAAAAAAAGGAAATTTGTTTTTTTTTATTTTTTTATATAATTAAAAAATTTTTTGTTTTAAAAATAAAAAATATTTAAATTGGTTAAAAAAAAAAAATTAAATAATTTTATTTTATTTGTAATTTTTTATTTAATTTTTATAAAAAAACTTTATTATAAAAAAAATTTTATAATTTTTTAAAAAATATAATATTATATTTTTTATAAATTATATTTTTTTTTTTTATAATTTAAAATAAAAAATAAATTTTTTAATTTATAAAATATTAAATTTTTTTTTAAAAAAAAATAAAAAACATATTTTATTATAAATTTTATTTAAAATATTTAAACTAAAAAAATTTTTTCAAAAAGTAAATTTAAAAAATATAAATAAATTAAAAAATTTTTGAAAAAAAAAAAAAAAAATTAAAAAAAAAAAAAAAAATTCTAAAAATTCAAAAAGAAAAATAAAAAATAATTAAAAAAAATT
>JAJQQW010001156.1:0-7500 GCA_025583905.1 Ia io | reverse complement strand
AAAAAAAAAAAAAAAAAAAAAAAAAAAAAAAAAAAAAAAAAAAAAAAAAAAAAAAAAAAAAAAAAAAAAAAAAAAAAAAAAAAAAAAAAAAAAAAAAAAAAAAAAAAAAAAAAAAAAAAAAAAAAAAAAAAAAAAAAAAAAAAAAAAAAAAAAAAAAAAAAAAAAAAAAAAAAAAAAAAAAAAAAAAAAAAAAAAAAAAAAAAAAAAAAAAAAAAAAAAAAAAAAAAAAAAAAAAAAAAAAAAAAAAAAAAAAAAAAAAAAAAAAAAAAAAAAAAAAAAAAAAAAAAAAAAAAAAAAAAAAAAAAAAAAAAAAAAAAAAAAAAAAAAAAAAAAAAAAAAAAAAAAAAAAAAAAAAAAAAAAAAAAAAAAAAAAAAAAAAAAAAAAAAAAAAAAAAAAAAAAAAAAAAAAAAAAAAAAAAAAAAAAAAAAAAAAAAAAAAAAAAAAAAAAAAAAAAAAAAAAAAAAAAAAAAAAAAAAAAAAAAAAAAAAAAAAAAAAAAAAAAAAAAAAAAAAAAAAAAAAAAAAAAAAAAAAAAAAAAAAAAAAAAAAAAAAAAAAAAAAAAAAAAAAAAAAAAAAAAAAAAAAAAAAAAAAAAAAAAAAAAAAAAAAAAAAAAAAAAAAAAAAAAAAAAAAAAAAAAAAAAAAAAAAAAAAAAAAAAAAAAAAAAAAAAAAAAAAAAAAAAAAAAAAAAAAAAAAAAAAAAAAAAAAAAAAAAAAAAAAAAAAAAAAAAAAAAAAAAAAAAAAAAAAAAAAAAAAAAAAAAAAAAAAAAAAAAAAAAAAAAAAAAAAAAAAAAAAAAAAAAAAAAAAAAAAAAAAAAAAAAAAAAAAAAAAAAAAAAAAAAAAAAAAAAAAAAAAAAAAAAAAAAAAAAAAAAAAAAAAAAAAAAAAAAAAAAAAAAAAAAAAAAAAAAAAAAAAAAAAAAAAAAAAAAAAAAAAAAAAAAAAAAAAAAAAAAAAAAAAAAAAAAAAAAAAAAAAAAAAAAAAAAAAAAAAAAAAAAAAAAAAAAAAAAAAAAAAAAAAAAAAAAAAAAAAAAAAAAAAAAAAAAAAAAAAAAAAAAAAAAAAAAAAAAAAAAAAAAAAAAAAAAAAAAAAAAAAAAAAAAAAAAAAAAAAAAAAAAAAAAAAAAAAAAAAAAAAAAAAAAAAAAAAAAAAAAAAAAAAAAAAAAAAAAAAAAAAAAAAAAAAAAAAAAAAAAAAAAAAAAAAAAAAAAAAAAAAAAAAAAAAAAAAAAAAAAAAAAAAAAAAAAAAAAAAAAAAAAAAAAAAAAAAAAAAAAAAAAAAAAAAAAAAAAAAAAAAAAAAAAAAAAAAAAAAAAAAAAAAAAAAAAAAAAAAAAAAAAAAAAAAAAAAAAAAAAAAAAAAAAAAAAAAAAAAAAAAAAAAAAAAAAAAAAAAAAAAAAAAAAAAAAAAAAAAAAAAAAAAAAAAAAAAAAAAAAAAAAAAAAAAAAAAAAAAAAAAAAAAAAAAAAAAAAAAAAAAAAAAAAAAAAAAAAAAAAAAAAAAAAAAAAAAAAAAAAAAAAAAAAAAAAAAAAAAAAAAAAAAAAAAAAAAAAAAAAAAAAAAAAAAAAAAAAAAAAAAAAAAAAAAAAAAAAAAAAAAAAAAAAAAAAAAAAAAAAAAAAAAAAAAAAAAAAAAAAAAAAAAAAAAAAAAAAAAAAAAAAAAAAAAAAAAAAAAAAAAAAAAAAAAAAAAAAAAAAAAAAAAAAAAAAAAAAAAAAAAAAAAAAAAAAAAAAAAAAAAAAAAAAAAAAAAAAAAAAAAAAAAAAAAAAAAAAAAAAAAAAAAAAAAAAAAAAAAAAAAAAAAAAAAAAAAAAAAAAAAAAAAAAAAAAAAAAAAAAAAAAAAAAAAAAAAAAAAAAAAAAAAAAAAAAAAAAAAAAAAAAAAAAAAAAAAAAAAAAAAAAAAAAAAAAAAAAAAAAAAAAAAAAAAAAAAAAAAAAAAAAAAAAAAAAAAAAAAAAAAAAAAAAAAAAAAAAAAAAAAAAAAAAAAAAAAAAAAAAAAAAAAAAAAAAAAAAAAAAAAAAAAAAAAAAAAAAAAAAAAAAAAAAAAAAAAAAAAAAAAAAAAAAAAAAAAAAAAAAAAAAAAAAAAAAAAAAAAAAAAAAAAAAAAAAAAAAAAAAAAAAAAAAAAAAAAAAAAAAAAAAAAAAAAAAAAAAAAAAAAAAAAAAAAAAAAAAAAAAAAAAAAAAAAAAAAAAAAAAAAAAAAAAAAAAAAAAAAAAAAAAAAAAAAAAAAAAAAAAAAAAAAAAAAAAAAAAAAAAAAAAAAAAAAAAAAAAAAAAAAAAAAAAAAAAAAAAAAAAAAAAAAAAAAAAAAAAAAAAAAAAAAAAAAAAAAAAAAAAAAAAAAAAAAAAAAAAAAAAAAAAAAAAAAAAAAAAAAAAAAAAAAAAAAAAAAAAAAAAAAAAAAAAAAAAAAAAAAAAAAAAAAAAAAAAAAAAAAAAAAAAAAAAAAAAAAAAAAAAAAAAAAAAAAAAAAAAAAAAAAAAAAAAAAAAAAAAAAAAAAAAAAAAAAAAAAAAAAAAAAAAAAAAAAAAAAAAAAAAAAAAAAAAAAAAAAAAAAAAAAAAAAAAAAAAAAAAAAAAAAAAAAAAAAAAAAAAAAAAAAAAAAAAAAAAAAAAAAAAAAAAAAAAAAAAAAAAAAAAAAAAAAAAAAAAAAAAAAAAAAAAAAAAAAAAAAAAAAAAAAAAAAAAAAAAAAAAAAAAAAAAAAAAAAAAAAAAAAAAAAAAAAAAAAAAAAAAAAAAAAAAAAAAAAAAAAAAAAAAAAAAAAAAAAAAAAAAAAAAAAAAAAAAAAAAAAAAAAAAAAAAAAAAAAAAAAAAAAAAAAAAAAAAAAAAAAAAAAAAAAAAAAAAAAAAAAAAAAAAAAAAAAAAAAAAAAAAAAAAAAAAAAAAAAAAAAAAAAAAAAAAAAAAAAAAAAAAAAAAAAAAAAAAAAAAAAAAAAAAAAAAAAAAAAAAAAAAAAAAAAAAAAAAAAAAAAAAAAAAAAAAAAAAAAAAAAAAAAAAAAAAAAAAAAAAAAAAAAAAAAAAAAAAAAAAAAAAAAAAAAAAAAAAAAAAAAAAAAAAAAAAAAAAAAAAAAAAAAAAAAAAAAAAAAAAAAAAAAAAAAAAAAAAAAAAAAAAAAAAAAAAAAAAAAAAAAAAAAAAAAAAAAAAAAAAAAAAAAAAAAAAAAAAAAAAAAAAAAAAAAAAAAAAAAAAAAAAAAAAAAAAAAAAAAAAAAAAAAAAAAAAAAAAAAAAAAAAAAAAAAAAAAAAAAAAAAAAAAAAAAAAAAAAAAAAAAAAAAAAAAAAAAAAAAAAAAAAAAAAAAAAAAAAAAAAAAAAAAAAAAAAAAAAAAAAAAAAAAAAAAAAAAAAAAAAAAAAAAAAAAAAAAAAAAAAAAAAAAAAAAAAAAAAAAAAAAAAAAAAAAAAAAAAAAAAAAAAAAAAAAAAAAAAAAAAAAAAAAAAAAAAAAAAAAAAAAAAAAAAAAAAAAAAAAAAAAAAAAAAAAAAAAAAAAAAAAAAAAAAAAAAAAAAAAAAAAAAAAAAAAAAAAAAAAAAAAAAAAAAAAAAAAAAAAAAAAAAAAAAAAAAAAAAAAAAAAAAAAAAAAAAAAAAAAAAAAAAAAAAAAAAAAAAAAAAAAAAAAAAAAAAAAAAAAAAAAAAAAAAAAAAAAAAAAAAAAAAAAAAAAAAAAAAAAAAAAAAAAAAAAAAAAAAAAAAAAAAAAAAAAAAAAAAAAAAAAAAAAAAAAAAAAAAAAAAAAAAAAAAAAAAAAAAAAAAAAAAAAAAAAAAAAAAAAAAAAAAAAAAAAAAAAAAAAAAAAAAAAAAAAAAAAAAAAAAAAAAAAAAAAAAAAAAAAAAAAAAAAAAAAAAAAAAAAAAAAAAAAAAAAAAAAAAAAAAAAAAAAAAAAAAAAAAAAAAAAAAAAAAAAAAAAAAAAAAAAAAAAAAAAAAAAAAAAAAAAAAAAAAAAAAAAAAAAAAAAAAAAAAAAAAAAAAAAAAAAAAAAAAAAAAAAAAAAAAAAAAAAAAAAAAAAAAAAAAAAAAAAAAAAAAAAAAAAAAAAAAAAAAAAAAAAAAAAAAAAAAAAAAAAAAAAAAAAAAAAAAAAAAAAAAAAAAAAAAAAAAAAAAAAAAAAAAAAAAAAAAAAAAAAAAAAAAAAAAAAAAAAAAAAAAAAAAAAAAAAAAAAAAAAAAAAAAAAAAAAAAAAAAAAAAAAAAAAAAAAAAAAAAAAAAAAAAAAAAAAAAAAAAAAAAAAAAAAAAAAAAAAAAAAAAAAAAAAAAAAAAAAAAAAAAAAAAAAAAAAAAAAAAAAAAAAAAAAAAAAAAAAAAAAAAAAAAAAAAAAAAAAAAAAAAAAAAAAAAAAAAAAAAAAAAAAAAAAAAAAAAAAAAAAAAAAAAAAAAAAAAAAAAAAAAAAAAAAAAAAAAAAAAAAAAAAAAAAAAAAAAAAAAAAAAAAAAAAAAAAAAAAAAAAAAAAAAAAAAAAAAAAAAAAAAAAAAAAAAAAAAAAAAAAAAAAAAAAAAAAAAAAAAAAAAAAAAAAAAAAAAAAAAAAAAAAAAAAAAAAAAAAAAAAAAAAAAAAAAAAAAAAAAAAAAAAAAAAAAAAAAAAAAAAAAAAAAAAAAAAAAAAAAAAAAAAAAAAAAAAAAAAAAAAAAAAAAAAAAAAAAAAAAAAAAAAAAAAAAAAAAAAAAAAAAAAAAAAAAAAAAAAAAAAAAAAAAAAAAAAAAAAAAAAAAAAAAAAAAAAAAAAAAAAAAAAAAAAAAAAAAAAAAAAAAAAAAAAAAAAAAAAAAAAAAAAAAAAAAAAAAAAAAAAAAAAAAAAAAAAAAAAAAAAAAGGATTTTGTGGTGGGATAAAAAAGGATGGTGAAAAAAAAAAAACTTCAAGGGAAGAAAAAAAATAAAAAATAGGATAAAAGTTTTTTCAAAAAAAAAGGAAAAAATTTAAAAATGTGTTAATAAAAAAAAAAATAAAATTTTTCAAAAAAAAAAAAAATTTTCAAAAAAAAAACGCGAAAAAAAAGAAAAAAATGCCAAAGATGGAAATACAATAGGGGAATGATAATAAAAAAAAAAAAAATTTTAAAA
The DNA here is from genome assembly GCA_025583905.1 of Ia io. NCBI lineage: Eukaryota > Metazoa > Chordata > Mammalia > Chiroptera > Vespertilionidae > Ia > Ia io. The sequence goes on along the minus strand of JAJQQW010001156.1, from coordinate 2,451 downwards.
ATAACAAAAAAAATAAAAAAGAAAAAAAAAACAATTGGGTTTTAAACCTTGCAATCCAAAAAAAGGGAAAAATGTAAATTAAAGAAAAATTAATAAACAAAAAAAAAAAGGAATACATTGATGCCACCAACCAAAAAATGCCAAATAGAATGCCCACCAACTTTAGAAAAAAAAATAAAAATTAAAAAAATAAAAAAAATAAAATAGACAAAAAACCACACAAATGGATAAAAAAAAACCTAAGCTGGTAAGGATAGAAAATAAAATAAAAATTTTTTAATTTTTTAAAAAAACTTTATTGTATATTGGGCAAGACAGATTGATGAATTCAAGCAAAAATATAGGTCAGATAGCTAATCAATTATAAATAGATTTTACGGTTTTTGATGCTAAAATAAGAAGAAAAATTTAAAATTTAATATTGTGATGGCTATTTATAGGGTAAGAAAAAAATGGGCAATGACATATAAGTAAAAATAAGTTAATTCCCTATTAAAGGAAATATGCCACATAAAGAAAAAGAATTAAAGACGTAGGGGAAAAAGGGGCCGTGGTAATTTTTTGTGATAAGGTTTTGGGGTCACTCTGGTTTCTATTTTAATTTAAGAAGAAAAAAAGCACCGAAAAACATCAGCCTACCAGCCTTTCTTTTTTTAGCTTATAGAAAAAATAAAATTTTGAGTATAATTGGAGGCCAAAGTACTTTCTAATGTTGGTTTCTTACCTTCTTCTAAACATTTGGTCTAAGACTTTAAAGAACAAAAGTTGGAAAACTGTTTGACTCTAAATCTTTTTTTGGTAATTGGTTTATTTAAAATGTATTGGATGGGTGAGACTTTGTAAAAAATAAGGGAATAATTTTTTTGTTAAAAATTTACTGTAAAATTTAAATGAATTTGGATCACCTAACACTAATTCAATGGATTAAAATAAAATAGATGGACTTTTGAATGGTGTAAAAAAAATTTAACCAAATAGAAATTTGTTGCTTTTTTTAAGCTGGAAAAAAGTTTGATTTTGTAGGCTTGAAGACAAGTGAAAAAACGTGTCACCCTACTGGGTAAGGGAAGATTTAGTTTTTTGTGGAGGTGGAAACCCCATGGGTTATTGGAGAAAGGAAAATTAATTTATTAAGAAATTTAGATGGGGTAAAGAACAAAAAAGTAAGAGTGCTTTTGTACATAATTTAATATAAAAAAAAAAATGTTAAAACTTTAATAAAAAAAGGGGAAAAAAGGACGTTGAAGGTTTGGATTGTGTCAAAGATTTATTTTAAAATAAAGATATTTGTATAAATTGGGGTATTGTTAGGACACATATTGCCTTGACATAATTATGGGTTTTTAAAGTGTTGGATGGAAATTAAAAAGGGTAATGTTTGGGTGGTGGCCTTTTTGGGGGGGCCATATTCCGTTATCACCTTTTGGGTGCTTGTGGCAGTCATGTAACCACTCCTGAAGAATGGGCCAAGGAGTGATGGTTTGATCTCGGTTTGGGGGGACTAGAATTGACAGGACCATCTATGCCGTGCCATGTACAGTATGGAGGCGTGGTTGGGTGTGGGTTGTATGTGTTATTATAGATTTTTACAACAAATAACACCACAGACATACTGAATAAAAAAAATAAACCCCGTCAAAATTTAATACAACTTTAACCTTTCACCAAAACCCATAAAAGCAAACGTGAAATCTGATAGAAGAGCTCATTGAGCTCACATTCCAGGTGGAGTAGGCGCTAGATGAAACCTATTTTTGCTTCTGCTATAAAGGCTCACTTCCATCTTTATTTAGTGGAATCAGAGTCAAGGCGTTGCCTGTGTCTCCCTCTACAGAACCATAAGAGGAGAGTTAGTTCCTTACAAGCAGTTACTGGCCAGTTAAAGAGTCTAGGGAGCCTACCTTTTCAACTAACTATGTGGTTTTTTTTTATCAAAGTGATGTCCCTGGCCCTAAATCATATCATCTTCTGTTTATTCTCCCAAAGAACCCTGTGGAAGCATAGGTAGGCCTAAAGTACATTTCCAGTAGGGCAGAAAAAAACACCCAGTCCCTGGAAGTATTAAACAGTACATATTTTTTATATAAAGGGGCTGTGAGCATTAACCAAAGAGAAACATTCTCATAGCAGGCTCGGGGTCATGATCCATTATAAAATTTTATCTTAATATAATTTCATTGATGTGAAAACCACTTTCTGATTTATAGAAATTGGCTGGATAAGTCTTTTTAAAAACAAGTTGTGGCTTCAGGTGCGGTTTGAGGCATCGAACCATGTAATACAGGGGGAGATTTCAGACATGATTCAATTCCCAGTTAGGGACTGTTACCCAGGTCACAAATGGGAAACTAGGGCACTGGACCCCAGTAGGGGGACGGTAGTATAAGCAGGGCAGGTCCAAAAATCAAAATCCCTTTCCTCTATTTCTTCGAATTCAGTTTAAGAAAAAAC
>JAJQQW010001143.1:25000-26389 GCA_025583905.1 Ia io | reverse complement strand
AAAGGTTTTCAAGGTGGTTTGTTTCCTTAGCCAGTACAACAAACTAGAAAAAATAAAAAAACAGTGGCTTTGCCATTTGGTTTCATTGAAAAGGTATGAGGGGATCTCCGGGGATGTTTTGTTGTAGTTGGGGAAAATTTGCATTAGTCAGGGGAAATTTCAACTTTTTAGGTGGGCCTAAAAAACTACCCTATATTAAGGAAAAATGGGGAAATGAGAGGGGATTCTTGAGCCAGCACACTAAAGAAAAAAAAAAACCAAGGAGGAAATGAAAGGGAATTATGAGAGGGGAAGAGGGAATTTTAGGGCTGAAGCACAAATAAAACCTCCAAACAAAAACCTGTCGAAAAAATTTTTTTTCTAGGTGCCAGAGGGAGATGGCCCACGGGCTATTTTTAGGAGGGGGGGGGGGGTGGTGGGGGGGGGGGTGGGGAGGGTGGGGGGGGTGGGGGGTAGGGGGGGGGGGGCGGGTGGGGGGGGGGGGGGGGGGTAAGGGGGACGCCGGGCGGGACGGCGGGGTGGGGTGTGGGGGTGGGGTGGGCGGTATGAGGGGGGAGTATTGTCATGCTGGGTGTAGGGTGTTAGTTTTGAGGTGAGGGTGCGGAGAGTTTTAGTTTTTGTTTGTCGTTGGGTGGGGTGGGTTTGTTTGTTTAGCCAGGGTTTTGTTGCGTTTTTGGGGGTTTGGTGTTTTATTTTTTAATGGCGTGATACTTCTTTTGGTGTTTGTTATATTTTTTTTTTTGTTTGGTTGGCGTTTTTTATTTTTTTTATTTAGGCGGGGGGTTTATAGTTTTAAATATATTTTTAAATATATTTTTTGTTTTTTATAATGGAATTTGTTTTTTTTATTATTATTTTTTTATGGGGGGGAGGATTGGCGCAGGGGGAGATAATTCTTTTTTTTTTGGTAAATTATATATTTTAATTTTATTAATGAGTTGTTTGTTTGAGGGGTAGTTTTATGAGACTGGTTCTCTTATTTTGGTTGGTGTTTTATTTTTTTTTTTTGGTGGGTGGGGTTTCTGGCGCGCTCGCTTGGTGTTGTATAATATTATATTTATATTATTGAAAAAAAATTCATTTAAAATAACAAAAAAACTTGGGATTATATAAAAAAAGTATATTAAATTATTGAAAAATTGATTATAAAAAAAGTATTAATTAAATTTGTAAAAGGGAAGGATAAAAATTAAAAAAAATAATATAAATATAATTATATATTGGGTAGGGAATAAATTACAAAAATAATAAAAAAAAAATATAATAAATAAAAAAAATACACACACACAAAAATTAATATCTATGGACTATTAAAGGAAAACCTTATAAAATAGTATATATATTATATACTTAAAATAGTTAAAAATATTTTTAAATATTAATTATAAA
>JAJQQW010001143.1:10000-20000 GCA_025583905.1 Ia io | reverse complement strand
GGGAATTTTCTGAATTAGAAAAGTTTAAACAGACAACTAATTTTTTTTATTTTTTTTGGTGGATGGGGGGTGCTTGCTTCCCATTTTTTAGGAGGGGGATTATAAATATACAGGGGAAACAGGGTGGGTATATAGAAATGTAATTGTTTTATATAGCTGGGGGTGGTTCCCATAATCCCAATTGTGGGATGTCTTCTTGGAATGGGCATTTTGGTTTTTTTCAGGCCGATCCCGTGTGTGTTTCCTCCTTATACTAAATTGGGCTAAATTTATTGGCAAATCTGCTGGGGGTCCGTTTTGTTGGGGATGAGGTAAGGTTTTTTTTTTTCGGATAAATTGCATGGTTGGCTTGTGGGCCCAAATTTTTGTTTCCATTATGGGTTTTGTTTGTTTTTTTTTGTTTTATTGCTTGTGGGGGTAATTTTTTCCGCGGGGGGAACCCAGTGTTTTGTTTTTATTTGTATTGTTTTTTTTTAGAGACAGTGAAAAAGAGGGTTGTGGGATAGTGGAACAAGTAGGTAGGGGTTGGTCTAATAAAATTAGAAACCACATTCTTTTGTTGCCTTACCCCTGGAGAGGGAGGGTTTTTGAGATTATTTTTTTGGGGGCCTTTTGGAGGAATTTTGGCCCATAACAATTTAATTCTTTGGTCGGGGGGGGGGGACCACTGTTGTTGGTGTGTTCCAGGACCCTTTTTATTTTTATGTTGGGTTTTTAGTTTATATTTTTTCCCCTTTGTTTTATTATTTATTTTAACCAGGTTTGGGATCCTTACCTTTTGTTTTTACTTTCTGGAAAAGGGAAGGAAATAATTGAGAGACCACATCTGGGTTTTTTCAGTTTTCGCCCAGCCATTTTTGTTTTCTAATTTTTTTTCAAATTGCAGGGGAAGGGGGGGGCGGAATTGTGAATTTTTCCAAATTGGTTAGACCGACTTCTTTTTGTTTATTATAATTTTTCCTTTTTGATTTTTTATAAAATGAAAATGAAAACACATCCAGTAGATACCCTTCCACAGAAACCTTTATGCTTCCGGGTCCCCCCATTTTGCACACATGTCCCGATCCACAGTGGGGATTAACTCCAACTGAAAAATCCGGTTCCAACTAACATTGAAAAATAGTGGAAAACCCCAATACTCCTGGTTGCCCCATTTTAGCCCCCCCCCCCATTGGAAAAACGAGTTGGTTCCCCCCCCCAGTGAGCCCCCCCTATCAATTTTTCCCCCTGGAAAATTTTGGGAAAAACCATTACAAAAATACCCTAGAATGGGTCCTTCTAGCACCCCCCTTTTTGCCCCGCCAAAGTGCGGATACCTTGGGGGGTTTTATTTTTACATTTCCCATGGCGGACCCCGGGAACCCTTTCAAGGGGTTCCTTTAGCCTTGGGAACCAAAGGGGGGATGGCCCCCGATTTTACAAAGGAGGCCATTATGGCCAACCCCCTGGGCCCTGGAAAAAAAACTCATTGCCCCCCAACGGGGGGACTTTTATTTTTCCCCTCCCCTGGGTTATGTCCCGAGGGTCTCTGGGGATTTATTCCAACTAATTTCGGGGGTTGGGTCAATTTTCCAAGCTGGTCTAGCTCCCCCCCCCTTGGGGGGGGTTCAAGTTTGTAGGATTTTTCAATGGATAGGCGAAATAAAAGGTTTTCTTTACCCGTGTGAAATTTAAGGGAACCAATCCGTAATACAACTTGGCTCAGACCCCCACCATCCCCTGGATATTTACCGGCCCCCCCCCCCCCAATTATGCTATACCCTTTTGAGTCCTCCCAGAGTTTCTTTGTTGGGGATTTTTTAAGTTCGGATTCCCTTTTCCCCGTTTGAAAACAACAAAAAAACAAAGTCCCAAATTGGGGGACTGGGTGTCTAATTGGCGGGTCCCAGAGAACCACTCCCTCTTGGGCGGGAAATGAAGGAATCCCTGTGCAACATCGGTGGGGGGGAGCAAAACCCAATAAAGCCAATTTCTTCTCCCGGGAGCCCCCCTATTTATAGGCCCCCTGCCCTAAGGGAACTTTGGTCTTTTGAAAGTGGCCACCCCCCTGGCCCCAGGGGGCCCCCCCATATCAATACCTCACCCCCCTGGTAGGAGAGGATGGGGGGACCCCAAAGGGGGGACCCGAAAATTCTTGACACAAATTTGCCCTTTTGTGAAAAAAGTCCCCAGGAAACCAGGGCCCCCCCCCCCCTTTTTAACAACCCCCCAGGCCCTAAAGACCCCATTTTTTGTATGGTTCCCCTATGGGATAATATCCCCCCTGAGGCCCCCCCCCCCATCATTTGTCTTCCCCCTGGACTTGGAAAACAGGTTGGGGGGCCCCTGGCGGGGGCCCAACCCCCCTTCCCCCCCCCCACCATCCCCCCCACCCCAGGGGGGAAGGTCCCCCCCCCCCCCGGCCCAGTGGAAAAACAACCTTGCACCATAAACCCTTGTGGGCATTCCATTATGGATTTTAATCCCTACCATAAGGATTCATTTAAGCCCCTTTTTGACCCCCACTCCCATACAGCGTAATTATTTTTTTTCTTGCCCAATTGTGGGTGAACAAAGTGGGGGTATGGGAAAATTATACTCACACAGAGAGTTTGTTTCTGGGGATTTATGGCATACGCTTTTGGCTTTTTTTTTTTTCCCCAGGGTGCTGCCCCCCCCCCAGGGGCCCTTAACGGGCCTTCACTATACACCAATTCCACCAGCGGGTCCCATCCCAATCCAATAAACCCCCTGATCCAAGAATGGGGGGACCCCCACTTGGCCATCCACCCCTGGGGGGGGGTCCCACGCTAAAGAACCAAAGGTTCTCCAGCGGGGGGGAGGGCAAGGTAAAGGCCATTAGTGGTTTCCAAACTTGGACATTGGGCCCCGGCCAAAAAAAACTATCGTTTTATTTCCACCACCCCTCCACCACCAACGGGTTTTTTTTTCCACCCATGCCCGGGCCCAACTCGGGGAAATCTTCCCTTCCTTGAAACTTTTGTTTGGGGTCGGGTCCGTGTCATTTACAGGGGCTTAGCGAGCACACAAGAGAGACCTGGGTTGTTGTCCCCCCAGATTTGCTTTGCCCTCTCGGGCATATTAAACAAAAAATACCCTCAAGAAGGTATCCCCTTCAATACTGTTGCCTTGGGCTTGCAACACCTGGGGCCCCTGGAACTGACAGGATTGTTTTTCTGGGCACTCCCCAAGGGGGCTGAAAAGCCCCAACAGTTTTTTGGGCGCTGAGTTGAAAGGGTATTCACTGGGAAGCCAAAGGTGGACAAAAAGTGGCTGCCACTGGCGCCACCTAGATGGGGGGGGGCAAAACCATCTCCAGGGGGGGCCCCTAGGGAGAATGCGCCGGCGGGCTTACCCGTTAATCCAGGGGGTAAAGGTACCCTCCAAAAAAATTAGGGTGGTTCCACACATCGGATTTGGGTGCCACATGGGGGGGCCTTTCCACCTTTCCGGGGCATACACAAGGGGGGGCATAACTGGGGCTAAACCCGAATTTTAGGGAAATGGGCCCACTTTTTGGTTGTGGGGTGATATCCACCAGGTGGCATATTTCTGTAAGATCTCCCGCGCGGCCAATCCTTCGACTCCGGGTTTTGGGTTCCATAAAAACCCTTTTAGGGGTGGGGACCTTGAAGTCGTTGTACTTGGGTAAGGACCCCCTATTCCCCCCTCTTCAAGGTTTTTATGTTTTTTTAAAAAAGACCGGAGTTACAAGGGTGGGCGTTTTAGGCACCCCTTTTCTGATTTTAGGGGAAACAATCAACGGGTCATACCTCACAAAGTAACATTTATTTTAATAGCCCCCCCCCAGTGTTGGCTAATTCACGGGGGTCCCTCACGGTTTTTTTTGGAAAGGGGCCCACAAAATTATACCATAAGGTGATGGGCTAGGAAGGGGTCTGGGGCAGAAGCTTTATTTACCCAGGGGGGGCTCTGCCCCACAAACTTGCAACAACTTTTAATTTGGGCAGGGGATTTTTTCTGGGAGGTTAACCCATAAATTAAAACAAAAAAAAAAAAACGAACCAGGGGAATGATTATAGCCAAACAGTTAATTTATACATGAACCTAATGTCCCCAAGGGGAGGGAAGGTGGGAAGGGGAGGAGAGGGAAACAATGGGGCAAAAATAAAAGGGGACAAAAATGAAACAAAAGCAGAAATTTAAAAACAGTAGAGGTTTCAGGGAAAATACCTGGGGGGGGAGAAGTTTGCCAGGCCCCAACCCATCATTAGGGGGAAAATTATTTTTTTTTTTCAATTTTTAACATTGGTGTATTTTCGGGGGTGGGCTATTCTGGCAAGTTCCTGGGGGGGGGGTACGGTTTTGCCATGTTTTTTTGCCTTTGGCGGGGGGTCTTTTTTAGGGGGGGGGTCTTCGGGGGGGGATATTACCCCTAATTTACATTTTTACGGGTTTGGGGTGAACAGGGGGGGGTTGTTTTTTTCTCCAGGGGGGACGTTGCGTTGGGCCCAAGGGGGGGGGGGGCGGAAAAAACAGGTCCCCTAGGGGGGACCCCCCATTATCTGGGTTGGGGGGCATTGTGTGGTATGGAGGAATCACTTTATTTGGAGGGGGAGTTGCCAGGGCTGCGGGCTGTATCATAAATTTAATTGGGGACCCCCCCTAACCGGGGTGGGGGGGGGTGGGGGGACCGTTGCCGAAGGGGGAGGGCCCACTGGCCTCTACTTTAATAATTTTTATTCTGGAGGAGTGGTTTGTCCAACCAATGAAAAAAAAACCTGTTATGTTACTGTTGTAAAACACCCCCGGGAAGGACGGGGGGGGAACAAAACTTATGGGGGGGGGTTTTTAGAATTGTTAAAGGAATTTTTGGGGGGGTGTAAAAAAAAGCGGACCACTTCATAACACGGGTTCATGGCAAATTAATTAACTGTTCCCATTGGGTTGTGGGCCCCTTGATCCTCTAAAAAGTGGTAAGGGAAGGTGGTCGAAGTAGTTATTACTGGTTGTGCAATTGGGGAAAAAAGGGGGGGGTTTCACATTTCCAGAGAAAAACGGTCTCTTATACCCAACTTGACGGTTCAGCAACTGGGGGGGGGGGGACCCACCAGGGGCCACCAGAACTTGGTTCGTTAAACACCCCCCACTTAACCTGTGGGGGGGGGGGGGGGGTCAGGTTTGCTCCAACTTCCATCCCCCACAGGTTATCACTTTTTTTTCCATAATTGGACTCAGGGGGAAGGTTCTTGGAAAGTGCCGAGATTAGTTTTAAGGTGGGGCCCGGCTAATGTCGGGCTTTTTTAAATACGTACTTTTCATCAGGGGGCTTTTTAACTTAAACGGAACCTATTGTACAGGAGGGAGGGAGAATATAACTTTCACTCTTCCCATTTTAGGGGCTGGGCCCGGGCGGGGCCTGACTAATTTAATAACTACATTTTTCGTACGTGTTTATATTCCTCTGTCCCAAGGCGGGGGGCCCTTCAGGCTACTTGTTGAGGCGGGGGGGGGGCCACCAGGCCCGGGATGCTGAGCGGAATGCCAATTCGGGGTGACGTGGTCCCTATTGGAGAGGGTTTACCTGGAGTTGCGGGTGGTGGGTACTGTGAGAGGGCGGCCGGTGGGGGGAACCTTTTGGGGGGGCCCCCACCGGGGGCCCGCCCCCACACGGACATTTTGGGTGGGTGCCGGGGGGGGGGAACGAGGGTATGATGGTACGCCTTAGATCACCACACCTAGTTGTACTATGCTATAGATGGGCCCCCTAGGTTGAGAAGACCCCATAGGGGGGTTTTTGTTGGACGAGGCGGGTAGAGGGCGGAAGGATTGCCTCCAAGGGAGTCCATTGCGGGGGAGAAGGTTGCTAGTCCCAGGGCAAAATAAAAACTTACCAACCCCCCCCACTGGGTGCTGGGGCCTGGCTACTCGGTGGGGGGTCTCCATCTTGGGTAGCCGCTCGCCCCTTGGGGGGTCTCATGCGCGGTGGGACGGGCGCCGATCAGGGGGCCCCCGTGTGGTCATATGATGACCCCATACGCCACCCACAAGGGCAGATAGGGATCCAATGGGCCATCATAGGGGGGGGGATCCTGGTGGGCGGATGTACCAGGAGAGGTGCTTAGGGGCATTATTTTCTATTTTTATGACTGTACGGCGGGGTTAGGCCTCCAAAACTTTTTGTTGACAAACCTGGAAAACATAAAATGCCACTAGGGAGAGCCCAGTGGGTCGGCAAGGCAGGTGGCATTATCCACACTAAACCCCCAAGAGAGTACCCAATGGGAGGGGGGGACCACCCGGAGGGAGGGGGGGGGGTCTTTCGCGGGCTGCGAGAGAGGCGGGTATACGCCACGGGGGGAAAGGTTTCTACCCAACACTACTTAAGAAGGTTAGTGAAAACAAAAGAGGGGGGTGCCGGGGCCCAGGACTCTGGGACGAACCTGGGGGTTAAGTGGGGGTGCGTGGTGACCCAGGGTAATGGGGAGAGGGATATTAGGGGCGGGCTGGCTGGAGGGTAATCACGGGGATAACAGCGACAATGTGGATGATAGCGTGGAGAGGGAGAATGGGGGCGGGGAAGGTGGCTAAACGCGGCGAGGGAAAAATTACGTGATAAACGGCTTGGGGGGTGGAGGGTGAGGGGACTTAACAACTGGTGGAAAACAAATGTGCGGCACGGATGGTCTTTGGGGGAGATCAATTCGGGTAAGGGGGGAGGAATGATTAATGGGAAGTTGTCCGGGGGGCTTAACTTTCGTGTGTGAAACTCACGGTGTATTTCAGGGGTTTTTGTAGTAAGACGATGTGACTTTGCCGATCTAGCAGGGGCAAGTCGGCGGTGGGGCAGGAGTAAAGGGGGACACCCCAGGGGTAGGGCCTTGGTGCGTGAGAGGGGAGTGCGAAACCACACTCAGCGCGGGCGTGGGTGGATGGGAATTTAGGGAGAGGAGCGGAAGGTGGGTACAAAAATTGGTGGGAATGTGGGTCTTCCTTGGGTGGGAGTGGTAGATGGAAGCGGGTATTCTTATTTTAATTTATGAAAATATTTCTTTCAGGGTTAACAGGGGGCGGGGAACTTTTTATTTTCCTTCAGGGGGGTGGAGGTTGTGGGAGGGGGAGGTGATTGCCTGGGGGTGAGTGAGGGATTATGCGGGTTAGTTTTAGACGTAAGCGGCAGAGGGGGCGAGTTATAACGAGGCAGATCGTACGGTCAAGGTAGAGTAGGCATGGGTTGAGGAGATGTAACTGGGGGGCATGGAGGGTCGAGGGATATAGGGGGTTGGTAAAAAAAGAGTGGATCCATGTCAGGGGATTTCTGGTGGGGGGGAGGGGTGTAAATTCTTCCCTTATTATTTAAGAGGGGGGGGGGTTGGTTTAATGAAGACGGGATAATGGCTATACAAGGATGAGCAGGGGGAGGAGGGGCGGTTATTCTTGGAATTATAAAGGGGCGGAGTGGGGGCAAAAAAAAAAGCGGGTTTGGGCGTTTTGGGGCTGGAGTATAATGGGGGTGTGCCCATGGTGGAGGTTGACCTGGTGGTTTTGGGGGGATGGGGGACATTTATTGAAAGGGAGCGGTTGTATTCCGCAACGTGTTCTTGTTATTAGAGGCTTAGGAGCGATTTTAGTGTGATGGGGGCCGGAGGTAAAAACCCCCTTGTTGCGAAACTAACCAACTCAGACAGTGTGGGAATTTTGTTTTTTTGTTCCAATAACACCCCGTTTATAAAGCAGGGATGCCATCTGGTGGTAGCACCAATGTATTGAACAGAGGGGCGCATGTGTTATGGAGGTGCTTAACTCAGGGGGGTAATCGCGCGTCGGAGGGTGGGTATTTATTTAAGGGTTGGGGGAAGTGGTGGTGTTCTTTTTAGTGTTAAGAACCATGCTAGCAACCACCAAAAAACCCTTTGGCACCCACGGAGTGTTTTTGTTTTTTAGCAAAAAACGTTTTTTTTTTAAAGAATAGCCAAATCCAAAACTTTTACTTGGTACACGGTTGGCGGGGGGGTTTACCAGAAACTTTTAGAAAGGGGGCCAGGTATTTAGTTAAATTCATTTTATTCATGGTGGGCAACCCAATTTATTTTACTTTTGTTTTAATGGGGGGGGGTATTTATAAATAAGGCGTATTTAATTAGTATTTATGAGGCCTATTAGATCCACTGTGGGGGGTTTTATAGGGGATGGGGGTGGGGGGACTCCCCCTTTTCGGATTTTAGTGTGCAAGTGGAAAATTTTAGGGTATTGAAGTTTTTTAAATATTTTAATAAGTTTTTTGTTTTGGGTTTTGGAAAATTGTGAGCTTATTTTTACTTTGGTTATGTTGGTGGGGAATTAAAATAGTTTTGTAGGGGGGGTAATGTTAAATGGATAAAGATTTTTTTTTAAAAATAATTTAGGGGATTTTATTTTGTGGTAATTGAAAATCTATAATTTTATATGGGAAAAATTTTTGTAAAGTTGTTTTGAACTAGAAAGGCGCACGGCATTTTACAGGGTTGAAAAAAAACAAGGTTTTTATTTTATTTTTATTGATAATTTTAATTAAAACGGTGGTTCGTTTTTGATTATTTTTTTAAGGGTATTTTTAGAAGGTTTGAGTATAAACCAAATACCATTTTATGTAATATATTTTATTGTTTAAAATTGGTGAATTTTTCGAGAAAATGGGGTTATAATTTCATTTTTTGTGGGTTTAGGGTGGATGGGGTTTTAGGGGAGCTTTGTATTGTTTTTTTACAATTATTTTTATGGGGAATTAATTTTGTTTTTTAATAAGTTTTTTATATTTTTATTTTTTAAAACATTATTTTTTTTTTTGACCAAATAAATTTTTAATGAGAGGGGGGGATTTTATGATATTTAGGGGTCAAAGTAATCCCTCTTTTAAACATAATTTTTCCATGTTGTTATTTAAAGAACAATTTTACACCACACTGGTGGTAATATTTTTTTGAAAAAAATTTAATTGGTTTGATGTAGTGGTTTTCTAATTAAAAATTTTTTTTTTGTTTAGTTAACATTTTGGTGTTCCTATTTGTTTGGGGTGTTTTTTAAAAGTTAGGGTTTGTATTATATAAAAAGGGTGGGTATTTTTTATTGATTTAGTTTTATTTAATTGATTTATTTTTTATTTTAAATGGTAAAGTGTTTAATCTTTTAGGATTAAGATAAAAATTTTTTTAATTTTTGATATTTTTTTTTTTTGTTTTTTTTTTTCTTAAATTTTTGGGGAGGGATTTATTTTGATGGTTGAAGTTTAAGATTTTGTTATTTTGGATTTTAGATTTTTTTCTATTGGTTTTTAATATATTTTTAATATTGTATTTTTTATAATTTTTTTTTAAATTTAAAAAAAATTTATTTATTTTTTTTTATTTTTTTAATAACCAAATATAGATTAAAAAAGCAAAAAAAAAAATAAATTTTTTATTTATAAAATAAACAATTCTTTTTATTGGAGGGGGGAAAATAAACCAAACTCAAAAAAAATGTAATAATTGGTACAAACTTTTTATCCCCAATTTTTAATTTTGATTCATATCGGGATTTTATATTTTTTTTTATTTATTTTAAAGGGGTTATTCTCTTTAATAGATTATTTCCCGCTTAAAAATGTTTTTTTTTTTAAATATTAATATATAATTCTATTTCTTTTTGTTTGTAAAATATTAAATAAAATTTTTTAAAGGGAAATTAATAATAGGCCTTAAGAATGTTAATTTATCTTTTTTATTTATATTTTATTTAAAATAAAAAAAATTTATAAAATTTATATGTTAAATGTTTGGTTAGCCCTAATTTTGGGTAAAAGTTTATTAATTATTTTAATTTTAGTATAACATAAAAAATATTTGAATGTAAATTGTAAAAAAAAAAAAAATAGATATTGTTTATAAAAAAATAAAATATTTTTTAGTAAAAAATGGGGAAATAGTGAATGTTTTTTTATTGTTGTTGATTAAAATTATAAACCTTTTATAAAAATTATTGTTGAAAATTAAGGTAAATCAATTTAGTTGATATTTTGAAA
>JAJQQW010001351.1:0-33938 GCA_025583905.1 Ia io | reverse complement strand
CTGGAAGGTAGCACTAAACTGTACAACAATTGAAAGGCATGTGTATATAAGCTTCTCCAGTTCAGAGAAGAAGTAGATACAAAGGGTTTATTGTTTTTGTTTTATAATGTGGGGGGGGAAACATCATCCCCAATTAAGATAGAGCAAAAAAGAATGTAGGAAACAATTAGAGCATACTGCAATTAAAACCAACAAAATAAATTCAAGAGCAAAAATAAACCGAAAATAAAGGTAAACAGTATTAAGAAAGGGAACAAGAATGACTAAGTAATCAACAAAAAAAGTGTATTGTATGGAAAGTTTCAAACCAATTGGGGGAAAAAACTTGAAAGAGAGTATAACGTGCACACTTACTCCTGTCATGACACCACTCGAATGCCCCGATAAACCCGATGGAAAAATAGAGGCGCAAGTGGGAGGACAAGTTTATAACCCCAGTTCCCTTCCCAAGAAGCCCCCCCCACCCCCCCCCAACCATCCCACCTTGAAACACCCAAACTACAGAAATTATCGCATTTGAAGGATAAGGTTAAGTCATGAATACGAACGAAGTACAAAACCTATATGGCGATGACCAAAGTAGTTAAAGAGCGATTGGGGAAATTGCCTTAACTTCCAGAGGAAAGACTGGGCCAGAAAAGAATTTACCACCCATTACAATGGCACTTTGGTAAAAAGTCCCCAGTAGACAACATTTACGCAGCTTTCTAAAACCAGTAGTATTCACTGGAAGGTAAGCACTAAATAACTGTACAAACAGTTGAGAGGCCTAGTATATAGCTTCTAGTTCAGAAAAAAACCACCATTTTTGATGTCCCATTTGATGCCGAGTAAATGTAAGTAGAAGCGAGTGTCCCAATAGAGCACACTGCAAGAAACCCCTTATGGAACAGAGCAGATACAGTTAAAGTACAGAATTTAGAGGTTTCCGATCCCAATGCCATCAAATCTGTAAAACATTTGGAAAAGTAAAGCGAAAAGTTTCTTGCACAACGCCAGCATTCCTTAAAAACCACTAAGAAATCCACTGGAAAGGGTCTGATGCAAATTAAAAACCATTGTACAAACCCAGTTGGAATTTGCAAAAGGCCATTATTTCGGAGAACAAATAAAGCCTTTCCTTCCCAGTTTTCAGAGAATTCTGCAGTGACAAAGTTCTTTGTATTGTTGTTTATGTGGGGAAAAATTACCCACTAAAAGTGTAGAGTCAAGTTGGAACAAACTTTCGAAGGCAAACAAAAAAGGAAACGAAGTGCAAATACCAGAAACCAATTGAACGGAAGTAGTGAAGAGAGCGAGAAGCAAAAAAAGGTGATACACTGAAAAAAAACCAGTAACGGAGGCATTTGTCCAATGAGGGAACTTTTGGAATTAGCGAAAAGAGACCACATTTACGCAGCCATTTCTAAACCATAGATTTCACTGGAAGGTAGAACTTAAACTGTACAAACAGTTGAGAGGCATCGTGTATATAGCTTCCTAGTTAAGAGAAGAGGTCCACAAAGTTTGTTTCTATATGTGGGGAAACTCACGTAAGTAGAGCAGTAGGCCTTAGAAACACACTGCAAGAAACCACTAATAATTAAGAGCAGATAAACGTAAATAGGAACAGAATTTTTGAAAGGGAAAAATAAAAGTCATCTATAATGTTAGTGTTATTGTATGGGAACTATTCTTGCAAACAATTGCAAGGAGGGACAAATAAACCCTTTGAATAAAATACTGGGCAGCAATGTGCAAATGATACCCAGGGGTCTTGGTACGGGCCACCACTAGAAGTTTTCACATTTGAACAAATGAGCTTGATTCTGGTAAAATAAAAACGTTTATTTGGGAGGGAGGGGGGGGTGAACACAACATGGATTTTGCTTCTCAAAATTCAAGTGGAATTACTGCCAGGAATTAAGGTGTGGCTGTACCCACATTGCAGGGTAGGTTCCAATGTGGTGGTACGAATACTGCAGTAAGGCCTGGGCTGTTTGGACAAATGGGCATGGGGAAGGGCTGCCAGCCCAGGTACGGGATGTTGCAATTATAGGAAGTTTTACATTTGAACATGAAAAGTTTGTAAGGTATGTAGACGTTAAGCATGTAGTAATGTAGTGAGTGAGCGGAAGTTGGGAGGATAAAAAGGAAGGAATCTCTTGGTTTAACGGGATTATCCAAGTAATTTTGAAGGGGCCAAACTTGACCCGCCAATGCGGGGGGGTAACTGTTTTGGGGAAATAGCGTAAAGTAGTAAACCCAACATTTTAAAGGGGGAAAAGCTTCTTCACCCTTAATTCCACTTTTGAGATTTCACCAACTGGGGAAAGGGTAAGCCACACTTATACTGCTACAAAACAAATTTTGATAACAGGGGGGGCACGTGTTTTTTTTGGACTTCTTCCTGTTGCAAGGAGGGGAAGAGGGAGTCCACAAAAAGCTCTGTTTTGTAAACATTTGTGGGGAAAAAAACTGTCGATAATGTAACAAGGGGCTTCAGTAGGGGGCGCCATTTAGGAAGAAACCAACTATTGGTCACAAAACAAACACGAATAGTTCTGAGGGGCAGATATAACAGCCAAAATGTAAAAACGAGTTTTTTAGAGGGAAAAATTGGGTTGAAAAGGTCATAAATAATGTAGGGGTGTTATTTGTTATGGTAATATTTTACGTGCACCATTGCAGGAAAAGGGAAAAACCTCTTGGGAATTTTTTGGAAATAGATTGACAAGTCCACTGTAATCCTGTTTCCTTGGAACGGCCATCGTAGAATAATTTTCATTGGATAAAAGTGACAATGTGGATTACTGGTTAACAAACGTCTAGAGATTGCCGCGAAAGTCTAGAATCCCTGAATTTTTTGATTTTCTTCATTCTGAAGGCAGTAATAGGGGGGCACTTGTATAACACTTTATGTAAATGCAAAAGCGAGGAACAAAGGCAAGGTTTGCCCCTTTAATTGAACTGTGTTATGAAGAAAAGTAAATGCCATCTCATTTAGCGTGGGGACAACAATGCAATGGCATCGTCCCATGCGGGGACTTTTGAACTCCGAAAGTACGACAGTTAGCGTTTACTTTCTAAACCACTTGAAGGCTAGTGGTAGCGCAGTATACTGTACAACATTTAAGAAGGAGCTATACCAACTTCGCCATTCAGAGTTAGAGATACTAAGTTGGTTTCGTTTACCAATGCGGGGGGGGGTAGTGGGGTACTATTTGGGAGACTGAGGACATGTAAATACACACTCAAGTGGGGGGGGGACCCACTATTTTTATCGCCAGCTGTTCTAAAACACGACAAAGAGAATTCAGTTGTAATGAACAATCTTAAAGTCTTCACTAAAGACCAGTATTGATTTGAGGGGGGAGCCAACTTCTAAATACCTTCCCCTAAATCACAGCAGGGTCCCTTATACAGAGTCTGTTTTTGTTTGTATTGTTCATTGGGGGAAAATCCACATTAAGTACGGGCTACTAATTGGTGACAAGTAGGGAGATTAAACAAACTTGTCAGGATAACCGTTTTAAGTAAAATGTCAGAGCAGATATTAATCAAGGAACTACTAGAAAACCCTAGTTTCATAATTGCAAGAAGCTAAACTAAATCAAAATACATTCATCTAATTGTATTTGTGAAGATAATTGGATCACAAGGATTTCTTTGGGCACCAATGCAGGGGTGGCAAACATAAAACCCATCGGTATTGTGGCCCAATGTGCATATTTTTTACAAGTTCAGTTCCTTGGGGGACCTCTTGAATTCACTATTTATCAGTTGTAACGTAGCATGTAAGTTAGCACGATGGTTCTTCTCCAGTTACCTAAAAAGTATCATATGTTTTCTACCAAATGTACCCTCATTATAACAAGCCAATTAGATGTGACACTGCTAAGTACCACTAATAAATCACTAAGAACCAAAATAAACAAATTTAAGTCCGGTTAATACTACTTCATCAAAATTAAGTTGTGACTTGGATGACTTGCTCCGGCCAAACAAAAAAAACTTTTGTGATGGAACAAGTCACAGTAAACCTAACTGACACACTAGTATTCATTAAAGTTAGCTTGTAACGGCTAACATAGTTTGAGAAACATGTATCATTGCGTCTATCGCTTGTACCTGAGAAAAATTTCTACAAGAGTAAGTCATAAGCGAACCGTAGCACCACCATGTATGACAATGAAATGGATAGAACTAGTGCGGTGTACAGACTTTGACGGGATAGTGTAAGCATAATGAATTCTTAGGTAAAGAATATATGCTTTCTCGCCAACTACTTTGGTAATAGCGCAATCCACAGGGAGTAGGGGGTGTTCGAAACCACTAAAATGCACTGGGCCATTAAACCTACATTCATTAAACCACGTGATATACTCTCCATCTAAAGAAGACAAATCGTGTTACATTGGTAGGACTCATAATAACATAAGCCAATTTTTTTTTTTCAGCAAGATCCACTAAACTTCAAGCGAAAGTACAAAATAGAAACAGATAATTTAAGAATTCTAGAAAAATCTTCATAATTAAGGGTATTGTAATGTGCTGGCCAGGTAGAGACATTACCCTATGAGTTGTTTGTAGTCCCCTGGGTTACCAGCGATACCAACGAAATTCAGTTGATAAAGCCTGTGAAACTGCTAATTATGTGAACCACATGTAAGTTTCTGCTTAACATCAAGTAGCCTAGAAAAGATTTCGACATTCATAACAGTATACGATCTGCTGATAGAACAGTGTTTAGGGGAATTGCAGTACAGACAAAACGTAGTGTCATTAAACCTAAACATTTCACAATGTAAGTGTATATTTAGTCATGGAAAGTTTTTTCTTGGGCCCAATTGCAGGATTGATAAGCAAACATACCAATGCCATGTACTGTTTTGGAAAGAAGGGAAAGCCCAAACACGTAACTGCAGCGTTTCTATCTGTCTTGACACCTCTGAAGGACATTAAACTGTACAACATTGGAAAGTACACTATGGTTTCTCCAATTACTTGTATAGATTATTTATAATACGTATTATGGGGAACTCTCGATAATACAAGTGTAACTTTTTAGAGCACACTGCAAGAAACCACGAATAATCGGAGGGGAGTAGCCTGCTAGGAGAATGGGATTTAAGAACAAAATTAAAATCCGCAAAAATGCAGGGTAAAGTCCTGGTATAATACTGCAGGAAAAGCCCAGTAGTTGTAGGGTGGGTGGGGGGGACAATGCCGTAATTGGGAAGGGCTCCCCTGGACATAAAAACGGAATTCATTGATACTACATAAAACATAAAACTATGTTGTCAAGGATATCGAACACAACTTGATAGTAACCGATTATTATTTTCTAAATGGTAAGATCATAACTACAAAAAAACCAGTTAGATTAGCATGAACTAGAACGAAGTTAAATCATAGTTAACTAAGTAATGGAGGGGCACATTTTTGGAGTGTCCCATTAGCACGGCGGGCGGGGTTTAATTTTTTTTATTGGAAATAGACGGGAGAATGAAATAAAAGTGGGGGGGGTCCCACATTTATCGGCTGGCTTTTTGGGGCGGCACTTTCATAAACACCAACCTAAGGGAAGAAAATTCACTTGGAAGGTTAGGACAACTAATTATAACTCATGTTGGTACTACACAGGTTGAAGAGGCCTTGTGTAGGGCCAAGGCGTTATTACCTAGGCATTCTTCAGAGTTCAGCAGTTTGGCTTAGGAAAGTACAAGTTTGTTTGTATTATGGTGGGGAAAAAACTAATTCACTATAAGTAAAGAGCAAGCGAAGGACCAGGGGGGCCAAAATTAGTAGGCTCAACACACATGGCAAGGTTATTATTACCCTTATAATAATTGCAGAAGGCAAAATGATATAACTGTTCTAAATCAAGAACAGAAAATTTAGTCGGAGGGGAACATTCATAAAACATGGGGTGGGAAAAAGTCAATCCAATAATAATGTTAATGTGTATTTTGTTTATGGGCATAAGTTCTTTTCTTGCACACATGCTAATTTGCAGAAGGGGGTAAGAGAAAAAAACCATTCAGGTTGGAAAATATTAAGATGGCGAATTTTGGCACATATTAAAACCCAGTCGTTGGGCGGGACCCCAACCCACTTGAATTTCCATTCCATTTGAAACAAAGTAAGCATTGGGGAAACTGTAAAAAAATTACGTTATTTTTTGGGGGAGGGTCAAACCTAAAAGGTTTGCTTTTCTTTCACCTTAAA
The DNA here is from genome assembly GCA_025583905.1 of Ia io. Lineage (NCBI taxonomy): Eukaryota > Metazoa > Chordata > Mammalia > Chiroptera > Vespertilionidae > Ia > Ia io. The sequence goes on along the minus strand of JAJQQW010001351.1, from coordinate 27,728 downwards.
ACTTCAGAGGAGGAAAGAACTGCTAGAATTAAAGAGAGTTTCTTACCAATTTGACCATATGCAGGTAAGTCCAGGAGGGTAAAAACTACAGCAGAGGGGGAATATATGCCCAAGTTTGTTAGGGTCAAATATTGGCATGGAAGGGGGCTAGGGGAAACGGAAAGTGGCAAGTATTTTCCAGTACTATTGAAACCCCAACGGAGTTCAGTGGGAGGAGAGCGAGGGTAAGTGAGTGGAAAGATGCGGGAGAGGGAAAAAAGGAGAATTCACCAATGGTTAGGGATGTAACAGTACGTAAATGAACGGGCCATATATCCGGGGTCCACATGGGGCGGGGGGGGGGGTGGGGTGGGGGTTCGGGGGGCGGGAAAAAAACAGTTTACTTTTGGATATAGTTCCGAACCAAAAATCTGTTACCACATGTACGGACTAAGCTCTATAAAAACCACTTGAATTTTCACTGGGAAGGTCTAGGCTCTTAAATCAAAACTGTTACAAAAAAGTTTGGAATAAGTGGCCCCAACGTGTATGTTATATAGGCCATTCTTTCTTGTTTTCGAGAGAGGGGATGGAGGTCCAAAAGTTGTTGTATTGTTTGGGGAAAACCTATGTTGGTCAAGGTAGAGGGCTCAGAAGGCCTTATGTAGAGCCCAGTAAAGGGGGCGGCGGGACAAATGCAAGAAAGGGAAAACCCCTTTAATTAATGTCCAGAGGACAGAATATAAATCCACTAAATTAGAAAACTGGGAGGATACAATTTAGAATTTTAGGGTAAAAAATAAGAAACATAAGATGAAATATGTCATTCCATAAAAAGTGTAAGGGGTGGATCCCAAGTCATCACAATTGGGTTAAAGTTTATTCATTTGCTCTATGGGGGGAAAGTTTTTCTGTGGGGCTTGAAATGCCAGAGAGGCAAAGTTGCCCACTTTTTAAAACCCCCAGTTCTATGTTTAGCCTACTAAGAAAGTCATTTTTATTAAAACCAGTGGGTGATGTGGGGGGGGGGGTAATAACGGTACTTTTTGGGAGATTTACATTGGGAAATTTTGCATTTTTCAAACTGTCAAAAATAGTATTGGTGTGTGCCAGGTTTAACAGTTACCATTTGCTTTTTCTTAAAACTTCAGGGTTAGGGCCGGGTAAGTAACTACCTGGGCTGGATTTTCTACCAATGGCCAGGCCTAGGTTTCCAGTTGGGGGGGGGGACAATGCACATGGGAAAAAAAAGGCCCCCTGAAACAAATGTAAGTGAAAAAATATAAAGGGGGGGGACAGGGGGCGTAGTGCAAGTTAATGGTACCGAAGTTACAAACATCCAGTTAGGGGGGATTGAACAGGCGGAGTGGTGGAAAGCGATGACGTGGGGAAAAAGAGCGATGAATCCATAATGTTCCACTATGGGTTACAGGTATTTTACAGTGATGGAAGGCCATTTTCGGGGTTCCACATTGACGAGGCGGGGTATACTTGGAAATTAAGAAGGGACAGAAAAAAAGGACACAAACATCTTATGCAAGCAGCTTTCTTAAATATAAAGAACCCCCCTATGGAATTTCATTCCACCTGAGTAAGGTAGCATTTAACTCTACTGTAATCAAAACAGTTTGAACATTAGTGGTGGGGAGCTACGTTGTCATCATATTGCCTTTCTTCAGTTTTTCATCCTAAGATAGACGGGGAAGTTTACAAAGTTGTATTTGTTGAGTTCCAGTGGTATGGGAAAAGTTGTTTTTTTTTTGTTTGGTATAGAAGTTAGTAGGGGGAACTCACGGTAAGTAGATAAAGCAAGTTACAACTGCCCAAAATGAGAAAAAGCACCCACACTGGAATTTTATTCCAGAAACCCTTAAAATAATAATCCCAATGAGGGGGCACATTATAACAGTAGAATTAGGAAAAGTACACAGGGAGGGGGATAGAGGGGGGAAAACTAGTATGGGATCATAGTTCATCAAAAATATGTTAAAGTAGTGTATTGTATGTATTAGGAAAACTTTTTTACACAATTGGCAGGGGTAAAAAGGAGGTGAAAAAATAACCCCTTGGGAAAATTAGGAGGGCCAGGCATGCACATTAAACCCCCCCCCTACTAGTTTATATTGACGGCCCACTAGAGAAATTTCCATATGAAAGAGGTTAGGGCATTTGGAATTAACCTGTTAAATCTACAATACGTTATGTTTCGGGAGCGGGGGACAAGTGGGTATTGTTGTTTTCTCCAAAATTGGTTTATTGAGAAAAGCCTTGTACTTTACAGGATGGGGGGGGAATTCTGCAATGCAGTGAAAAGGTGTTTTTTCTTTTTTATCTCAGCCAGAAAAAAAGTTTAGGGTTCCGGGTAAACTTTAGGGGGAAGAATGGCCAGTTGGTAAGGACAATTTGCAAGGTAACGGGCGTGGGTACGGGAAAAGTTGCAACCATTTGCACCACAGTTTGGGATTTGAGGGCAGAAGGGAAAGGAGGTGAATGGGAAAAGCGAGTGGAAAAGGGAGGATTCCAGTTGCATGTTATGATTACGTTATCTGTAATGAAAAAGGGAATTTTTTATCGTCCCCACATATGCGGGGGGTAGGTTACTTTTTTAGGGAAAAATTAGCGGGGAGAAAAAGGGGGGGGACCAACCATTTTTTACGCCAATAGCTTTTTAAAAACCACTAAAAATCCACTGGATAGGTAGCCACTCACTACGGGAACAGGTAGGCATTTTAAATAGGGGAATGTGTTTTACATTTAGGGTCTTTCTACCAGTTCAGGACGGAGAGAGAAGGGGAGACTTCCAGGTCATTCCAGTTCTGTTTAGTAACAGGGAGTGGGGACCCACAAAGGTTTTTTTGTTACCATGTGTAGGGAAAGATAGCTAGTCATAGGTAGAGGGCACAATTAGGGGGCCCACCATAATGCAAGGGGGAAGCATCACAAACTGGCTAAAAATAAATTTCAGACTTTTTTTACATTCACAGCAAATAAAACCAGATAACCAGGAATTTTATGGAGGGGGGGAGGGGAAGGGGGAGGAACAGGGAATTTATAAACCAAAATTGGTGTATTGGTCATTCAAAAATTGTAAAAGTTAGGTATTGTAGGGGTGGAACAGTTATTTTTTACTTGCCACCCAATGGCAGAGGTAGAAATAATTGATATATGAGAACTATATTTTGCACATTTGAATTAAATTTAAACAAAAAAGGTGCCAGTCATTGACAATTCCACTGTCTTTGTGATAGAACTTGATTTCATTTGAAAAATAGGTTATTCCATTGAATATCTGTTAAAATCTATTATTTGGGGAGGGGAACAATGGGTGTTGTATAAATTGTTGTTCTACCCATTCTAGAGGAAGGATGGGGGACTGCAAGAGAAGATAAGGATTCTCTTACAATTTTGCTGGTTTAAAAGGTTCACGTTATTGTAACAGATCTACACATTTTAAACCAGGACAAGTAGGGGGGGGGACCTTGTGAGGGGGATAAGGCTAAAATAAATTACGGGAGGGGAAGTGGCTTAGGGACCTGAAGTACATTTGGGGAACCAGGGAGTTTCATTGAGCAGAGTTAAGGTGAGAGGGGAGGGAGGAGTTGATGGGAAGGGCAAGGAAGATAGTGGGACCAATTATGAATTTCATAATTGATACCAAGATTTATACAGGGGAATGGAAAAAGGCCATGCGTTCCAAAATTGCGGGTTCCTTTTTGGAATATAGTGAAAAAGTTACTTTTGGGGGAAATAGCGGGCTTAAGCTGTTTTCTAAAATAAAAAAAACAACATTTTAACGGTTGCAGCCTTCCCATACACGGGAACTAGGGGGAACATCTAAACTGGGGACTGGTTTTTACAAACACTAATAAAAGTTATTACAAAACAGTATTGTGAGGCACGTGGCGTAATTTCAGCTTTTTATCCCTAGTTCTCGAGAGAAGAGGAAACGTTATACCAAAAGTTTGGGGTTTGTTATTATTGGTGGGGAAAAACTTTTTCGTTTATAAGTAGGAAAGGGGAGGTTAGGGGCCAATTTAGTAGGCACTCAATGCAAAGTAAAACATTATTAATAATGTTCAGAGATACGATAACCAAGATTATAAGAATAGAACAAGAATTAAAAATTTTAGAGTGGGAACATACCAAGATGAATGGGGGCTTCATACAAAAATGTTAAATGGTTTATTGTATGGGACTAGTTCATATCACAAGTTTGTAAATAGTGGGATTGTATGGTTAATAGGGTTGTGATATTCTTTGCAAAGAAGGTTGGCACTTTTAATAAAAACAAACCAGGGAATGGTAAGGGACGGGCCACCTTGAAGTGCACATGGGAAAACCCGGTCTTTGAAGTAAACCCATGAAAACTTGTATAAATTTCCAATTGTTTGGGGTGGTATGGACACGAAATGGATACAATTGTGCTGTATAAAAAAAATATTTCAACGAATTTGTGACGTGGGGGAGGGTGGGAAAGAAGAAGAGTGTTTACATTGCAGTATATGAAGGCATTCAGTAAAAGGGGGGTATTACAGGGAACCTAGAGCAAAGACTACATTTGGGGGCAGGGTTATTAAGTGCAAGTTATTAAACTTGGCTAGCAGAAAGAAGGGGCCATAAGTAGGCAAAATAATATTGAGGAAGGGGTAGGATTGAACGGGGAGTACCTAGTAAACACCAGTTCAATTGAGGCGAGGAGGGGGGAAAAAAAGGGTGGAGAAAAGAGGAATGTTTTTTCCCCCCACAGATAACAATTGTTTTAATGTTTATACAGGTTAATGAAAGGGGGCCCAAATGCGTCCTATGCGGGGGTTACCCTTGGAAGGGAAAAAAATAAGCGGGAATGTGGACCGAAAAGAAAAAATAGAATACCAAACATATTACGGGGCCAGAGCAGCTTTCTAAAAACCACCTATGGGGTTAATTTCAACTAGGGGGGGGGGACTGGTACAACAATTAACAAAATGAAAACTCTGGAACGTTGGGGGAAAAAGGCACACGGTGTAATATAGCTTTCTTTCCTCCCAGGTTTCAAGGACAGAATAAGGAGAGTTACAATAGATGGTTTTTTGTAAATGTTGGGGATTATCTTGTTCTTAGTAAGTTCAGCAGAGTAAGGGGCCACAATTAATATTAGGGAGGCATTTTTACTTGCAAGGAAAACCACTAATAAAACCTAAATTTTCAGAGAGGGGCACAAATATAAAGCCAAAATAGAATAAAAGTGATCTATTTAGGGGGGAGGGGATAACAAGAATTGGGAAAGAGGAGTCATCAAAAAGGGTCAAGGTGTTTATTTGCATTGTATGGAAAAAAGTTTAATGGCACAATGCAGCATGGGAGGTAAGGTGGGATAAACCTTTGATGGGGATCGCTAGGGGCAAAGTGCCACAATTAATAAAATATACCAAGTTTCTTCGGGGACCACACACTAGCTAAGAATATTATTTGAAAAAAAAAGTTTGAGGCTTGTGGGGGAAACTGTTTAAACGTGTATTTGGGATTTTAGGGGGGAGGGGGGGGGGGGGGGGGGGGTTTACACCAGGGTGAGTATAGATTTGCCCTTGTAGTAACTTCAGAAGGTAAGCCCTAATAAAAAATGCCTAGGTTTTACAAATCAAGTTAGGGTCTACAGGTCGGCAGAACAAAACTTTACAGCAGATAGCCCATTTGTAGGGGGGTGTACAATGGCCAAGGGTAGGGGGGCTTTACTAAAAAAACGGGAAAATGTATCAACAAAATTTTACCAGCGTTCCCATTGGGACCAGGGATTGTGGAGGCGAGTGAGGAACAGTAGGAAGGGGAAAGCGGTGGTGAGGACAAAAATGAGATCAATAAATGGTTCCAGGATACCCAGTAAATGTAGGGGCCATTTTTTTCGTTCCACAATGCGGTGGGGTTTAACTTTTTTGGAAAAAAACAAATAGCGGGAAAAAAAAAAGGGGACCAACCCCTTATTGGCAAAGTCTTTCTAAACAAAAAACCACTAGATCATTTCCACTGATTCGTAGCCCACTTAAAAAACTGTTTGATCAAACACAACAATTGGGAGGAGGCAACACGGTGTTCTAATTTTATAGCTTCTTTCCCTAGGTTTTTTTTCTGGAGGATGAGAAGTCCAAAGTTTGTTTTGGTAATTTATTGTAGGGGGATACAATAAAACCCCTCAACTCCCAAGTGGAGGTTAAGTGGGGCAGCGCGACTAATTAGGAGTTAACACATTGCAAAGAAAAAAATATACCAAACTAATAATTTTTTGTCAGGAAGCCAATATAACAGTTTAAAAATTATTTAGACACAGGATATTTTTAGAGGGGGGGGGGGGGGGGAAACAAATGATGGGGGGAAAAAAAAGGTTCATTCCATATATTGTAAGTGTTTATTGTTATGGGAAATGGGTTCTTTTGGCCCACCACCAATGCAGGGGGGGATGGGGTGAAATTAATACCCTTTGAAATTGGAAAAATAAAACGGAGCATAGTTGGCCACCATTAAAACCCCAGTCTTGTGACTTTTTGCCAACTGGGAAATTCATTTGAAAAAAAAGTAGGTGTGTAATATTTGTTAAATAAATGTAAAAATACGTATTTCGGGAAGGGGACAAAGGGGGGATATATTTGGTTTTCTCAAAAAATTCAGGAAGAAATTTCTTACTGCATAGGAAAAAAGGAGTTTATCTTACACAATGGAAGGGTAAGTCGGGTACGGTAAAAACTTTACATGGGGCCGTAAAGGGGGTTAGCCAGCTGTTCGGGGGGGACTATGGGCAAAGGGAAGGAGTATAGTTAAACGGATAGAAAAAGTGCTAAAATTTATTACCAGTTACATTTAAAGGAAACGGAACAAGGTAGTGGGAAGGGATGGTTGGGAGGTGGAGAGCGGGGTAGTGGGAAAAGAAAAACAAAGAGGGGATCACCAATTTGTTTTAGGATTATCCCAGTTAAAATGGGAAGGGCAATTTTTCGGGTCCATTTGCGGGGGTACTACTTGGAAATTTTAGGGGGGGGGAATAAAAAAAAAAAAAGGGGGGGGGGGGAACCCTCAATTTTTACGGGCCATAGCTTTTCTAAAAACCACTAGAATTTCCACTGGGGAATGGTGTTTACACATTAAAATAAAACTAACCTGTTATTAACACACACTGGGTTGGTGGAGGGGCAACGGTACGCTGTTTTTATTATAGCTTCTTCACTAGTTCAGGAGAAAGATTGGAGTTTGCCAATAACAGTTTTGTTTGGTATTTATTTGTGGGGGGAAAAAAAAATCCTATTTTTATCAATATGTTGGGAAGGGCCTGCTGGGAACAAAATTTAGATGGCCTCCAACTGCAAGAATAAAATAACCCCCACTATATATTTCGATTCAGAAGCGGGATAACAGGAGTAAAATAAGATACAACAGTAATTTTTAGGAGGGGAAACAAACAGTTTGGAAAAAGTCATCAATATTTGGAAAGTGTTATTGTATGGAAAGGTTTTCTTGCCCCACCACAAATGCTGGGGGAAAAATAACAACCAGTTGAAAAAATAGAGCCAAGCAGGTGGGGGCACATTAAAAACCATCGTCTCTTTTGTACGGCCACTAGGATTTTCATTGAAATGTAGCATTTGATTAATTCGTGTTAAAATCGGATTTATTTTGGGAAGGAAAAAAAAATTGGGGATATTTGGCTATTTTTCTCATACATGTCAGAGGAAATTTCTTGGCAGGTAATATGAGGTTTCTACAATGCAGGGTAAGTTCCGGGGTTATAAACTACAAAGCAGGAAAAAAAGGCCAAGGTTGTTTAGGGAACAAAAATTTTGCAAGGGAAGGCTCAGGAATTCGAAGTGCCAAATAAAAATTAGCAGGTAACATTGTTAGGGGTGTAGGAAAGGGGAAGGAGTGGAGAAAAAGGAGATCACATTGGTTTTACGTTATACAGTTAATTTGAAAGGGTCAATTAGTCCTCCAAGTGCGGGGGTTACTTTTTGGGTGGAATAAAATAGGCGAAGTACGAGTGGGGTCCACATTTTACGGCAGCCTTTCTAAAACCCCACTAGGGAAATTCCTACTGGAAGGTAAGACCCCACCTAAGTAGAGCAGGGTGTAGGGTGCAAAAAAGAGCAAACTCAATTTGAACTGCACGTGGTTAAACATACTGCTATGATAGTTCAGTGCAAAGAAGGGAACATAACTTTAGGAAGGAGTAATGGTCCAAATATTGTTAAATAAATATGTGGGGGGGTATGGAGAAGTAAGGCATTTTAAGTTGTGTGCTAGTTAGGGGCCGCCTTGAAGGATTAAAGCGAAGTGATACTGCATCCCGTCTTGAAAACCCACTCAGAATTCATTCCCAGTTCAGCAACGTATAACGTATTTGGAGACAGCAGAGTAGAAATTGCTTGTTAACTTCAGAGGAGCCTTGTAGGATAGGTATATTCAAAATGCGGAGTTCGGAGTAACCTACAGCAGAAGTGTGTTATTTGTAGGACAATGCAAGGTTTTCTTGCCCACCCCCCCAAATGCACAGAGAATACCATTACATTTGACCGATAGAGGTGAGAGAGCGAGTGGAAAAGAGAATACAATAGGCAATGTTAGGTTGCAGTACGTGAAGGCCATTTTCGTCCATGCGGGTACTTCTTTTGGAAATAGGCGAAAAAGATCCATCTAAGGGGGAATTGCATACTTCTATAACCATGGGTAGAAATTCACTGAGAGGTATCAAAACGGTATTTGTACAAAACAGTTTAAGATGGGACGTGTATTTGGCTTCTCAAGTTTTCAGAGAAGAAATTCTAGCAAAGTTGAAAAGTAGTTTGTGGGAGGACTCAATGGCAGGTGAGAGCAGTCCGGCCTAAGATAACTACACACATCAGAGAAAGCCACAGGAATTTCAGGGGGTGTTGGGGGACACTGGGCAAAAGGAAAGGGCTAGGTGGAACGAAGATTGCAAAGTCCATTTAGAAAGTTCATTGTAACGTATGTGATAGAGTAGTGGGGAGGGGAGAAACGTGAGGGATAAAGCAAGTTCAGGGCATTAAAACCATCTTGTTCCACTACGAATTGGCCATGGGTTATAGATTAGTAGGTCGGAAACTTCGTCCAACGTAATGCGGGGCGGACAAAATGTTAACATTTTTGGAACTTCAGATAATTCTGCAGAAAAGAGTTTTCTACAATGGGGCGTGATAAGGGTCCGGTAACTACAGGTGGCAAGAAGAGCCAGCCGTGAATTGGACACTGCAAGGAAGGCTAGGCACGAAGTGCAGAAATTACCATTACATTGTACAAGATCGCTGAGAGAGCGGAGTGGAACGTAAGTATCACGAGGAATGTTGGGATGACAGTAATGGGATGGCATGTTTCGGGTTGCCAGTTGCAGGGGGGGGGGGTGACTTTTAGGAAAGAAAAAAAAAATTAGCGAAGGAAGAACCACAATTGGGGGAGGTTGCAGTTGTTTCAAAACCACATGTGGGGCTCACTCCTGGAAGGGGTAGCATAAAGACTGTAGAGCAGTAGGGGATGCCCTGATGATTGTAGTAGCTACACTATTCTGGGCAGGAGAGTCCAAAGTTTTTGTATATGTTGGTAATTCACTGAACGGCAGAATAGGGTGTGGGGTAGGTCCAATATAAAGGAACACAGTCAAAGTGGTGAAACCCCAAAAGAAACTCCAGTAGCAAAATGGTCATTTCATAATAGAAGTGCTAATTGTTATGGGACAAGTTAACTTGTCTTCCAATGCAAGGTAAAGGGTATGTTAAAGTTTCTTGAACACTTGGGTCAGATAAACCCTTGAAATAACGAAGCAAGTGGGGTGCCAACATAGAATTTCCCAGTCATTGACGGCTCCACAGGGAAAAATTTCATTTTTGAAATAAGTAGCAGTTGGGAAATCTGTTCTAAATACGGTATTTTTGGTGTAGGGGGACAAAATGTTTATAAATTTGGCTTTCTTTCTCAACAACGGGTAAGCATGACCTGTTTGTAAAAAGTGATCTAATAAATTGCCAGGAATAAGTCCAAGTAACTACTGTCCAGCCAGGGGAAAGCAAGTTGTTAGGGGGGGGGGGGGACAACATATATTGCAAGGAAAGGCCTAAAGGAACCGATACAAAGGTTTTTAACCAAAAAATACCATGTTACAGTTGGGGAAACAGATGTAGTGGGGAGGAGAGCGAAGGTGGGAATATGAGGGGATATTTTACAAATGTTTGGGGGCATACAGGTTATTTAGAAGGGTCATTTCGGTCCCAATTGCGGACCTTCATCCCACCAAGCGCATCCACGAAGGGTGTTTACACTTTTTGGGAAATAAATGTAAAAAATAGCGGGCGGAAAAAAAAAAAATAGGACAACATTTTTATACGCGGCCAGTCTGGTCCTAAATTAACACACTTAGGGAGGGGGGGGAATTCACTGGGAAAAGGGTAAGGAGCACACTAAACTGTTATACACAAACAGTGTTGATGATGGCCCCACCGGTGTGATTTATTAAGGCTTCCCTTAGTTTTCAGAGGAGGAGGGAAGAGAGTCCAAAGTTGGTTTTGTATATTGTTGGGGTAACAACTCACTCGTAAGTAGAGAAGCAAGTAGGCCAATATAGAAGCACCCCCCCACTATGTTGGCAATAGATAAACCCCTAAATAATTTTTCAAAGGAGGCAAGATAATACACGCCAAATAGGAAACCAGAAAATTTTACGAGGGGAAAACATATGGATGGAAAAAGCGGTCATCAAAATTTGTTTAGGAGGTTTGGTTATTTTATGGAAAGTTTCTAGCCCCCGCATCCAGTGAATGCAGGGGGGGGGTGAAGAGCAAAGGGTGCCAATTACAATTCCCCCTTCGGAGACTGCCGGCACTAGGTTTTACATTGGGCACATTTAATAAGAAAACAAAACCAAAGGTTCTTTTTGAACGCCCAACTAAAAAATTTCATTGATATTTATTGTAAGTTGCTTGGATACGACTAAAAATATTAATTCTTTGTTTTGTCATTTTTGGGGTCTGGAGGGGGGTGGATATCTGCACAAATGGGATCGGTCCCGGTCATTCAACTTCAGCGCCAGAAATAGATGGAAATTCTCCGAAAAAGATAGAAAAGGGATAGGTTTTCTTTACAGTAGCAGTGAGGGTATAGGGGGGGTCCAGGGGTGGTTGGCGACGTTTAATACTTTTACAGCGGGGGGGAACAGAAAAAAGGCCTGGCAAGGTTGTTGGGGTACATAATTGCAAAGGAAGGCTAGGGAAAAGTAAAAAACGGTCAGTGGGGCACACAAGCGGAGTAAGCAGTTGCTGCGGGAAACGGGAGACCTAGGGGTATGATAAATAAAGTGTGTAGAAGGTAGCGCCAGGTGAAATTTGTTTTATAAATAAAGAACAGGACTATACCAAGAAAGGCCGCCGGGTAGGGTGGGGAACACCCCCACAATGCGACGAACACACCACCGGGGGGAGTCACACAGCCAGTCAACCGACAATGTTTTAGAGTTCTGGTAGCGGGTAGTTTAAATGAAAGGGCGCCACCTCTCGGCCCCCCATGAGCGGGGGGGGGTTTAACTTGGAGAACACGGAACAGGGGCGGCGTAGAGGGGGGGGGGAGCGATCCATTTTACGGCAGGCTTTTTCCTATAAAAAATATCCACTAGGACACTATCAACAGGGGCGGGGGCACACTAAATTACGGGTGGGGGAACCCAAATCTAGGAAAAAAGGGCAAGGGCGGCGATATAGCAGAGCTCTCGTTCCACCAGATGTAACAGAGGGATAGAGTACACCAGTTGAATTTTTTTTTGTTACCATTGTGGGGATCGGTTCAATAAGAACCCCAGCAGTAGCGTGCTGGGTGGTAGAAGGAACCGGTTGCCAAGCACTTCCACACTACTCGCATTTTCAGAAAAGCACAGGGCACTATTTCAAGGGCCTATTTAGGGAAACGGAAACTTAATTTAGCCCGGCGGGGGAATAAAACAAGATTTTTCAGGAAACAAAAGGTGGGGGGATATGTAACGTGTTTATGTTTGTAGGGGGGAAAAAAGGGGGGGGGGGGGGAAAAATCAAAACTGTGAATAAGTACAGGCAGGTAGGGAGGTGATAAAGTTGCATACATTTGCAATAATAACCTGTCTTTGTCCTTGGGGTGGAACCAGGGGATAACAGAGGGGGAATCTGAACAGGGATTTACCGGGAGTTGGGGTGAAAAAATATAAAAGTAAAATCAAAACTAGTTATGGTGGGGGGCGACGGGCAAAAGTGTTGTTTATGCTTATTTTTGCAGAAAAAAAAAAAACTTGAAGGATAGGCTTGCATATGTGCCACTTTAGAAAACCTGGAGGGGGATCACCGCGCGTAATTAGCGCGAGGCTGTTAAGTACCGTCCATACGTCTGAAAACTGGATAACTATATACAGGACAGGCAGGGAAAGGCCCAAGTGTATGTATTGGATTGTAGGGAACTTCCAGAGAAAAGGGGCTTAGTGCGGAAAAATAAATTATGCCGCGTCAAATGTCCAGGTGTAATTAACAACATCCCAGTAAACCTTCAGTGGGAAAGAAAGCCAGTGTGGGAGGGAGGGCAATGAAAAAGGGGGGAGACAACGAAAATTGGGGGGATATACCCAGTTAAATTTTGACCTTGGGGGAGGGGTGGGCCGGGGGGAGGGGGGGAAAAAGGGCGGGGTTCCCCTGGGGCCAGGGCGGGGGGGGGGTGGGGAAAGGCCTTTTCAGGTCAATTGCGGGTGTAACTTTTTGGGTCAAAATATACGCGAAAAAAGGAACCAACCAGCCTTAACAGCAGCTTTTTCTAAAACACCACTAAGGGAATTCCCAATCTGGGTAAGGAAGGTAATCAAGTAAATGTTTTACTTAATACAGGGTTCCGAGTGTGGGGGGGGCCACCACAGTATGGGTTAGATAAGCTTTTCCTAGTCACAGTTTAGTGAAGGGATTGAGGGATGAAGTTTCCCAATATAAGTTGTTGTTTTGTATATGTGCGGGGGGAATACTCACGTAAGTAGTAGAAGCAGTTAGGGGGAACATATTAGGCCAAGCCCACTGGCTGGCAAGAAAAGGGAAACCCCCTTAATGAAATTTCAGAAGCAGATTACTAATACAAGTAAAATAGATAAATACAGAATTCTAGGAGGGGGGGGGATACCCAAGGATTTGTAGGGGAAAAGGTTCATCATATATATGTGTAAAGTGTTATATGTTATGGAAAAGTTTTCTTGGGCGCACAAATTTTGCAACAGACAGGGAAATAAATTACCTTTGAAATCATGTGCAAGAGGTTGTCCACACATTTATAACACTGTCGTATAACCACTTGGTGAATTTCAATTGACATAGGCTAGCATGGAAACTGTAATAAAAACGTAGGCATGGGGAGGTACCCAATGGATTTAAATTGTGCTTTCTTCATTAACATCAGTGTGGGGAATTTCTTGCAGAAAAAAAGGAAAAAAAGGGAGTTTCTACAATGCAGGTATAGTCCGGTTTTAAAAACCTATCTACAAATGCAGAAAAAAGGCCAGTTGTTGGGGGGAGAACACAATTTGCACAGGGGGACAAAAGGGGGCTAGGGAAATTATAAGTGCAAAAATCTTAGGGCAGTACAAATTTGAAACGGAGGGATAGAGAAAGGGTTTTTGTGAGATGAGCGAGGTGGGAAAAAGAGGTATCACCATGTTTACGATTTTTACAGTTAATATGAAGGCATTTAATTACCAATGGCCGAGTTTACTTTTTTGGAATAGCGAAAAGGGGAGAGAAAGACCCATTTTTACGCCCCAGATCGTTTCAGAAACCCAGTGGATAGTAACATTTTACCACTGGGGGGGGGAAGGTTTAAATGGAACTAGTGAATCTGTTCAAACCAATGGACCCCGTTTATTTTTGAAGAGAACAGTTCCTGTTTCAAAGAGTACTAGTACATGGGTGGTTGAATAGTGTCAGGAAAAGAGGTTTGTCAGTAGAAAAGAGTGAGTAGTTTAGGTGGGCCCAGAAATCAAGATGGGAACATCACCAGAAAAAGAAAAAAAAAAAAAAGGGAGGGATTCATTTTCAAGAGTAGATTAACCCCCAAAAAAAAATAGGAAAAAAAAAACAGAGTATCGAGTGGGGAGCAAAAGTTGTGGGAGGGAAAAAGGGTACCATCCAAATAAAATGGAAAAGGGTTGGTACTTTTAATGGAAAAAGTTACCGTGAACAAATTTTGCAGGGGGAAATAAAAAACCCTTGTTGAAAATAAAAAGGGGGGGGCAAAAAAAATTTAAATCCCCCGGTAGTGTGGGACACCCCCACGTGGAAAAAATTCGCTATTGGACAAAAGTTCCCAAGGAATAAGAAGAGGAAAAAGAATTTTGGAAGGGAGAGAAGAAGTGGGAGATGTGGAAAAGACCAACGAACCCTCCCATAAACATAAACAAATGAAAAAGTGTAACGATAGAGGGGTTAACACGAGCTTCTCCAGTTTCAAGGGAAAGGGGAGTTACAAAAAAAGTACAATAGTGTAAGTCCCCAAGTTGGGGTACGGGCAGAGAAAACCCCCCCAGTTCATTAAAAAAATACAAGCAAACAGGAACGCCAACATTTAGAAGCGAAGAACGCAAGTTTTAACCCCCGCTGACTGCAGAAAATAAAAACCCCAACTGTAAGAGAAATTCAAAAAAGAGAGAGAAGAGAAATAAGCAAGTTCATCCCAACAATGGTGATAGGAAGTTAGTTTTACATGGGAGGGAATTGCCAGTGATCCAGCCTAAAAGTTTACTTTTGGGACCAAAATATTACCCCATTCTGAAATACAACTGGGGGGAAAAACCCCTTATATAATTTTCGGGGGAGCAGTATTGCCGCTAAATAAAAACCAACTTTACGAAGGGAAAAAGAGCCTGGAAGGGTTAGCCCCCCACCCCAGTGTAAGTGTAAAACTGTTTACGGGTCAAACAAACCGCTCCTTGAGGGGAATCTATTTTAACGCATGGGAACATTGAAAGTCACCTAGTTTCGAGAAGAGACTATCCCTTCCGAAAAATTGGGGTATCGACCACGTTTATTATAACATTTCCACATGGGGGATAATATCAAAGTCTTGGGGAAAGGCAGGGGGAAAATGAATTTAAGAGGAAAAACCCCACTGAATAGAAAAAAATGTAAATACGAAAGGACCCCTTTTAATTAATTCTTTTTCATACTTAAGATACGCCCCCGATCATTCCCCCCTTTAAAATAGCCACAGGAATGGTAAAAAAGCATAGGTTACTTTTTTGCAGAAAAAAGGTCTCGAAAAGACCGTAAAGATAACTGTTTGGAAAAATGTTTTCTTGCCCATAACAAATGTTGCGGGCGCTGCACAATCCCCCTAGGATAGGCTTGAGTAGGCAAACGAAACTAAAAATAAAAAGAACACAGTTTTTTCTTGGTACGCCCACTAGACCAAATTTGGACGAGTGAACTAAAAAAGGAAGGCTTGATAACTAATATGTTAAGGGGTTAAAACCCGTGTAAATTTGAAGGGGGAACAGTTCAGGCCGTATTTACTCAAACTGTTTCTTTGAGGTAAATAAGATGTTCCAGAAGGAATATGAGGGTTTATAGTAACAAATACCAGGGGTAAGTGATAGAAGCTGTAACCACTGCGACAGCTCCTAACAGTTGGGGGCCAAGGACGGTTTGGGACAACTTAAAAGGATTAACCCATTTCTAGAAAACGGCCCTGTTTTACATTAGCTGTAATTTTACCAAGTTTAACACGCTCAATTAAGGAGGAGTGTTCTATTATAGAGTTGTTTGTATACATTTTGCGGGGATCGACATAAAAAAAAAAAAATTTATGTAAGTCCAGTTGGTACAGGTTTAGGGCCAGTTAATTGTAGTTAACAAAATATGGAGGCTTAGTTTCTTAAGTAGAAAACATTTAGAGATTCACAATGCATGAGGAATAAAAAAAAAAAGAGGCAAATAAAGGAAACAAATTAAGGGACATTTTAGTTGGTGGGGGAAACGAAAATAACGTGGTGCTTTCAACTAGTGGCATTTCAAAACCACTAAAATGGGTACTGGAAATTGGTCAAATGTAAATACTAGTACAACAATGGGTGGAGAGGGGGGCAAACGTACAACGTATATGCTTCTCAAGTTCAGAGAGGGAGAGGTTTCAAAACAGTTGTTTTGTTTATATTAGGAACCACTCCCCAATAGCAAGGCCACAATAGGCCTTAATATTAATTTCCCACCCCACTGGCATTTTTGAAAACTGTAATAATTCAAATCAAACAGAAAATTTGGGAAGGGGAAAATAAGAAGAATAATTGCATGTTCAAAAATTGTTCAATGAAAGCCTTTTGTAGGAAAAATGGTTTCTTGCCATAATGCAGCACAAAACCTTTTATATAAGAGGCAAGAATAAAAAACCACAGAAAGGCCAGACAAGAACAGAGTTTAAGTTGACAGGACATGCTAAAAAACCGGGCCTAAGAACGATTAAAACAATAAGTGGCCCAAAATTCAGAGTTACGATATTGCATATAGTGAAGAGGTTTCCTAACAGTGAGTAGTCCGAGTAGGGGAACTAACACAGAAAAAGGCGAGTCAACAGTTTAGGAAAAAAGAGATAGAACCAATATGAAAAAGATACCGTATATTGAGCAGAATTACTTCGTCCAAAGGCGCAAGAGGTGAATAGGGGTAAACTTTTCCGGAAGTCATTTAGCCAATGCGGGCACAAGAACCAAACAGTTTACGCAAGACCACACTAGAAACGCAGCTATTTCAACAACCACTATAAATTTCCACAAGGAAAGTAGCACTAAACTGTAAAAATACAACAATTTAAAGCCACCGTATGTATTATAGCTTCCTCCTAGTTCAGAGAAGAGGAGTAGTCCCAAAGTTGTTTGTACCATGGTGTGGGAAATGGTCCAAACAACTAGTAAAGCAGATTAGGAGGCCCACAATTAGAGCACACACTGCAAGAACAAATACCCCTTAATAAATCGCAGAGGCAGATTTAACAAGTAAATAGAGAAAAACAGAATATTTAGAGGGGATAACAAGATGAACATTCATTTCAAGCAAATTGTAAGTTGTATGTATTTTATGGGTAGTTTCTTCTTGCCCCAAACAAATGAGGCAGAAAACCCTTGAACTTGAAATTAGAGAGCAAGTTTGGCACATTAAACAGGACCCGCTGATGCCACTTGAATTCAATTGAAAAGTAGCATGAAAAAACTGTAAAATCCAAACGTTTTGGGAGGGGGTAAATGTAAATTTCTTCTTTAAACTTTCAGAGAAACCTGCAGAAAAGTTGCAGCAAAAGAGTTTCTAAAATTTGGCAGGTTAATCCCCCAGTAACTACACAGCAGAAAGCCCAGCAGGTTGAAAGGGACAAAATGCAAGGGGAAGGCTAAGAAACGAAGGTACAAAAAACCCAGTTTTACCTTTGACCAGAGTTAGTGAGAGAGAAAAGCGAGTGGAAAAAGAAAGATCACAAATTGTTTAGGTTTTCTTTACCAGTAAAGGAAGGCCATTTCGTCCAATGCGGTGCGGGGTAACTTTTTGGAAAATAATACGCGGAAAAAAGGTACCCTGACCACATCGCTTCCCGCAGACTCTTACGCTAAACACCCCAGTTTAGGATTCACTGGAAGGGATAGGTAGCAAAAAACTACTAAACATGTAAAAAACAGTTGGAGAGGGGGCACGTGTATATAGTTTCCTAGTTCAAGAGAAGAGAGGAGTCCAAAGTTGTTTGTATATGTGGGGAACTCACGTCAAGTATAGAGCAGAGCAGAGTAGGGGGCAATTAGAGCACCACTGCAAAGAAACCCCTAATAATTCAGAGAGCACGATAAAAACAGTAAATTAGAAACAGAATTTAGAGGGAAACAAGATGAAAAGTCATCAAAATGTAAGTGTATTGTATGGAAAAAGTTTTCTTGCACAATGCAGGGGAAAAGTGCCTTGAATTATGAAAAGCACAGTTGCACATTGGACCCAGGGTTGGGGACGGCCCCTAGACTATTTTAGGGCAATTTCATTGTAAAGTTGGCATGGAAAAACCTGGAAAAAATTGGTAAAAAAATGTATTTTGGGCGGGAGAACAATTGGATATTGTGCTTTCCTTTCAAACCACTTCAGGAGGAATTTTCTGGCCAGCAAAGAAAGTGTTCTACACAAATGCAAGGTACACAGTTCCCGTGGGTAAACATTAATAATACAGAAAAGGGGCAAAAGTGCCCACAGCATAGTACCAATGCAAAGGGGGGAAGAGCTTAGGGGAACGATGCTTGAGCAATCAACGAAAAAGTGCCAAATTTTAGCATTGGACGGGCTTGGCCGGGAGTTAGTTTGGGACGAGAGCGAGTGGGAAAAGAAGAGCTCACACCCAATGTTTTATCGATTTTACCCCCCCAGGCTCTTCGGTCCATTTGCGGGTGTTTCAGTCACATTGGCAGGGTTTACCCTTAGCGGGAAAACGGGAGCGTAAGAGGGAGTACAGGATTTTTTTTACGGGCGGCTTTCTATGCCACCTACCCCTTCTTACATTCTCCACTGGGGAAGGGGTTAGGGCCCACTGGTGGAAAACGGTTGGTTTACACTTAAACTGTTTACGAACACACATTTGTAAAGGCACGTGTGGTATATAATGGCTTCTACACAGTTTCCAAGGAGGGAAGGAGGAGTACAAAAGTTGTTTTGTAAATGTGGGGGATATTGTGGGGGAACAAACAATTTCATAAGTTTGTGACAGCAGTGAGGGCCCCAATTAAGGAACCGCACAACTGGCAGGAAAACCACTTAAAATAAATTTTCAGAAGCAGAATACAACAGGGGCCCAAAATAGAAAAAACAGGTATTTTGAAGGGCGAAATACCAAGATGGTAAAAAAATAAAAAGTCATTTCAAAATGTAAGGTGTTTAATTTTGTTATGGAAAAAAAGTTTTTTCTATTGCCCAATGGCACCAGAAAAATATAAACCCCTTGAAAATTTGAAATAGGAGGCAAGTTGCAAATTTTAAACCAAGTGCACATTAAAATAAAACCGTTTCCTTGGGACACACCCCCACATTTTAGAATTCATTTGTGGAAAAACAGTTATTGAACCAGTTGAAAATGGTAAAATAATCGTAATTTTGGGCGAGGTCAAATGGATATTATTTTGCTTGTTTTATTACTTTCAGTAGAAGGAAGCCTGGTTCTAGAAAGTAAAAGTAGTTTTTCTTATAATTTGGCAATTGCAGGTAAGGGTCCCCGGTTAAAACTACAGGCCAGGACAAATAAGGCCCAGTTGTTGGGGGGGAAGAGGGGGGGGGGTGGGGGACAAATGGGGAAGGAAAGGCTAAGATGACGGGCTCAAGGTACCAAAATACCACAGTTACATTGGACATTTGGACCAGGTAGTTTGTGAGAGGGCGATAGCGGAGTAGAAAAACAGGAGTATCCCACCCAACCAATGTTTTACGGATTTTTTTTTTAATGTGGGGTGGTTAAATTTGAAAGCATTTTCAGTTCTTTACCATGCGCGGCTTTACTTTTTGCGGGGGAAAATAAGCGAATATGGGGACCCTCCCAACAATATTTACGGGATCACAAGCTTTTTTTCTAAATAAACCCCACTTAGAATTTCACTGGGGAACGGTAGCCAACTTAACTGGCACTGTATTCCCCAAGAAAGGTGGCATTGTAGATGTATGGGTTAGCTTTTTTCTCCCCAGTATTCAAGGAGAACGGAAGGACGTACAAAAAGTTGTTTGTATTATTTGGTGGGGGGGATAACTACTCACGTAACGTTGATAGCAAGTAAGGGGGGACCCACAATTCGGGGAGGCCCACAAACTGCAAGGGGAAAAACAAACCCACAAAAAAAACCAAATTATTATATCAGAAGGTAGAACAGGATATAACAGCCAAATAGTGGAAAAAACAGATTTAGAGGGGAAAACCAGGGTGGAAAAAGGGTCATCACTAAAATTGTTAAAGGTGTTATTATTGCTATGGGAAAAAAGTTTACTTGCACCCAATGCAGGGGGGAAAAGGAGGGAGGACAGAAATTAATATACCCTTGGGGAATAGAGGGGGCTGCCAAATAGTGGGTCACCACTAAAAAAAACACCCAGTTTCACTTGGGGGGAACCGCCATCTGTGGATTTCCCATTGGGAAAAAAGTTTCCATTGGGGTGGATACTGTAAAAACAAGTTATTTGGGAAGGGGGACAAAATGGGTTATTTTTGACTTTTGTTTACTTTTCAGGGATAATAGGCCTAGCATGGGAAAAACAATGGAGTATTTCTTCTACAGTAATTGGCAGGTAATGGGGGTCCGGTTATACTAAATAACGCAGATAAAAAATACTACCGCCAGTTTGATTAGGGGACCCAAATGGGAAGGGGGAAAGTGGCTAAGGGAATCGGGGGGATGTGCAAAATTTTTTTAAAACCCAGTACTTTGTGGAAAAAAACCAGAGGGCAGTGCAAGTGAGGTGTGAAGTAGGGAGCGAAGTAGAATAAATGGAAAAAAATGTCCCACCAACACAATGTGTTGTAGGGATTAACCAAGGTTTAATGGGGTGGAAGGCCATTTTTTTCGGTCCAAGTGGCGGGTTTAGGGTTTTAACTTTTTTGTGGGAAAATAGCGGAAAAGGGACCACACTTTAAACGGGCCTACGCTTTCTAAAAACCACTTTAGAATTTCACATGGGAAGGGTAAGCACTAAAAAACTGTTTTTACAACAGTTGAGAGGCCACGTTGTAATTATTTAGCTTCTCCCTAGTTTCAGAGAAGGAGGGGGAGTCCACAAGTTGTTTGTTACACTATGTGGGGAAAAACTCGTCAAGTAAGAGAGCAGTAGGTTAGGGGCAATTTGAGTAGGCACACTGCAAAGAAAAACACCCCTAATAATTCAGAGCACGATAAACAGTTAAAAATAGAACAGAATTTAGAGGGGAAAATACAAAGATGAAAAAAGTCATCAAAATGTAAGTGTATTGTATGGAAAAAGGAAAAGTTCTTGGCACAATGCAGAAAAAACCCTTGAAAATTGAGCAATAGCAAAAGTGGGCACATTAAAAAAACCAGGTCTTGACACCCCACTAGAATTCATTGAAAAAAGTAGCATGAAACTGTAAAACGTATTTTTGGGGAGACAAATGGATATTGCTTCTCAACCTTCAGAGAATTTCTGCAGAAAAGAGTTTCTAACAATGCAGGTAGGTCCGGTATAAACAACTACAGCAGAAAAGACCAGTTGTGGGACAATGCAAGGAGGCTTAGGAAACGAAAAGTGCAATATAGGGCAGTAACATTTGAACGGAGTAGTGAAGTAGTTGAGAGGAGCGAAGTGGGAAAATCGAGATCACCAATGTTAACGATTACAGTAAATGAAGGGCATTTCGTCCAATGCGGGGTTACTTTTGGAAATAGCGAAGAAGAGACCACATTTTTACGCAGCTTTCTAAACCACTAGAAATTCACTGGAAAGGTAGCACTTTAAACTGTTAAAACCCAATTGAAAGTCATTGTTGGTATATAGCTTCTCCAGTTCAGAGAGAGAGTACAAAAAGTTGTTTGTACATGTGGGGAAACTGTCATAAAGTTTACAGCAGCTAGGCCAATTGAGCACACTGCAAGAAAAAAACCACTAATAATTACAGAGCAGATAACCAGCAAATAAGAACACAGAATTTAGAGGGAAAAATGGTGTTGAAAATGTCATCAAAATGTAAGTGTATTGTATGGAAAAAGTTTTCTTGCACAATGCAGAAAAATAAAACCCTTGAAAAATTGAGGCATAGTGGCACATTAAATATAAAAAATCCAGGTCTTGACACCACTAGAATTCATTGAAAAAAGTTTTACCATGAAACTGTAAAACGTTATTTGGGAGACAAGTGTATATTGCTTGTTAAACTTCAGAGAAAAAAAAATGCCTGTAGAAAAGATTATTTCTAAAATGGCAGAGTAAGTCCAGTAACTACAGCAGAATAGCAGTTGTAGGGGACAATGCAGGAAGGCTAAGGTACGAAGTTTTACAAAATACCAGTTACATTGAACCAGAGTTGTGAGAGAGCGGATGGCGAGTGGAACAAAGAGAATCCACAATGTTAGGATACAAGTTAAAATGAAGGGCATTTTCGGGGTGTCCAATGCGGGGTTACTTTTGGAAATAGCGAAAGAACCACATTTTACGCAGCCTTTCTTAAACCCACCTAGAAATTCACTGGAAGGTAGCAACTAAACTGATAGGTAAAACAGTTGAAAGGCACGTGTATATAGCTTTCTCCCTAGTTCAGAAGAAGAGAGTCCAAAAAGTTGTTTGTATATGTGGGGAACTCACGGTTAAGTAGAAGCAGTAAGGCCCAATTAGAGCACACTGGCATGGGAAAACCACCTAATAATTCAGAGCAGATTAACAGTAAATAGAACAGGAAATTTAGAGGGTGAACAAGATGAAAAAAAGTCATTCAAAAATTGTTAAGTGGATTGTATGGAAAGGTTTCTTGCACAATGCAGAAAAAAAACCTTGAAATAGAGCAAGTTGCACATTAAACCAGTTTCTTGACGCCACTAGAATTCATTGAAAAGTAGCATGAAAAACTGTTTAAAATCGTATTTGGGAGACCAATGGGGATATTGCTTTTCAACTTCAGAGAAATTCTGCAGAAAAAGTATTTGTTCTACAATGCAAGTAAGTTCCGGGTAAAAAAATAACTACAGCAGAAAGCCAAGTTGTTGGACTAATGCAAGGTAGGCTAGGAACGAAGTGCAAAACACCAGTAATTGAGCAGAGTAGTAGTGATGAGGCAGACAAGTGGAAAAAGAGATCACCCAATGTTTCAGGATACCCAGTAATGAAGGGGCATTTCGTCCAATGGCGGGGGGTACTTTTGGAAATAGCGAAAAGGGGAACCACATTTGACGCTAGCTTTCTAAACCCACTAGAACATTCACTGGGAAGTGTAGCACTAAACTGTACAACAGTTGAGGAGGCAACACGGTGTATTATATAGCTTCTCCCCTAGTTCATAGAGAAGGAGAGAGTCCAAAGTTGTTTGGTTATTTATGTGGGGATACACTCCTCACGGGGTAAGTAGAGCAGTAGGCCAATTAGAGCACACTGCAAGAAACCACTAATAATTCAGAGCAAATAACGTAAAAAAATACAACGAAATTTAGAGGGAACAAGATGACAAGTCATCAAAATGTAAGTGGCATTGTATGGAAAAGTTTCTTGCACAATGCAGAAAACCCTAGAAATAGAAGCAAGTGCACAATTAAACACAGTTCTTGGATGCCACTAGAATTCATTGAAAAGTAGGCATGAAACTGTAAAAAGGTATTTGGGAGGACAAAGTGATACATTGCTTTCTTAACTTTTAGATATACTGCAGAAAAGATTTTCTACAATGCAGGTAGAATAGTCCAGTTACTACAGCAGAAAGCCAGCTGGTTGGAAAAATATGCAAGAAGGCTAGGAACGAAGTGCAAAGTTCACCAGTACATGAGCAGAGTAGTGTAGAAAGCGAGTGGGGAAAAGAGATTCACAATGTTAGGATACAGTAAGGAAGGCATTAGTCCAATGCGGGGGGCAACATTTGGAAATAGCGAAACGAACTCACCAATTACCGCAGCTTTCTAAACCACTTGAAATTCAATGGAAGGTTAGCATTAAACTGTACAACAGTTGGCAAGGAACGTGTATATAGATTCTCTAGTTCAGATGAGAGGGAGGGAGTACAAAAGTTATTTGTAAATGTGGGGGAACTTTCATAGAAGAGTAGTAGGCCAATTAGGAGTACTACTGCAAGAAACCACTAATATCAGAGGCAGATAACAGTACATAGAACAGAATTTAGAGGGGAAATGGTGAAAAGTCATCAAAATGTAAGGGTTTTGTATGAAAACCTTTCTTACACAATGCAGGAAAAACCCTTGAAATCGAGCAAGCCAGCAAAGTGCACATTAAACCAGTCTTGACGCACTGGACGTTCATTGAAATAAAAGTCAGCATGAAAACTGGTAAAACGTAATTGGGGGGACATGTGTATATGAGGTTTTAATGTCTTAGGGATTCTACAGAGAAGCTGTAGGGGACATGTTGTTTTTTCTAAATTGCAGGTTAAGTCCAGTAACTACAGCAGGAAGGCCAGTTGCAGGGACAATGCACGAAGTGTAGTAACGAAGTACAATAATAGCAGTACCATTGACCAGAGTAGTAAAGAGAGAAAGCAAGTGGAAAGGGGAGAGAGTCACAATGGTAGGGTACAGTTAATTGACTGGCACTTCGTCCAATGCGAGAGTACTTTGGAAAATAGCGAAAGAATAGACACATTTATGCAGCTTTCTTAAACCACTAGAATTCACTGGAAGGGTAGAATTAAAATGTTTTGGTATACATTGAAACGGCACGGTATGTATATAGCTTCTCCAGGTCAGAGAAGAGAGTACAACGACTGTTTGTAAATGTGGGGAACTCTCATAAGTAGGATTGGCATAGAGCAATTAGAGCACCACTGAAAGAAACCAGTAATAAATTCAAGGCAAAAACAGAAAATAGGACAGAATTAGAGGGGGGAAATAAAGATGAAAGTCATCAAAATGTAAAGTGTTATTGTATGGACAAGAAAGTTTCTTGCATCAATGCAGAACGAAACCCTTGAAATTACGAAGCAAGTGCACATTAAACCAGTCTTGACGAAACTAGAACTTCATTTGAAAAGTTTAGGGCATGAAACTGTTAAAAAACGTATTTGGGGAGACAAATGGATATAACAAACTTTTGGGTCAACTTCCTCTCTGAAATTTCTGCAGAAAAGACTGCGAGTTGATTTTCTACCCAATGCAGGTAGGTCCGGTAACTACAGCAGAAAGCAGGCCAGTTGTTTTGACAATGCAAGGAAGGCTAGGGAAAGAACGAAGTTACATATAATGCACCAATATAGCCGTTGACATTGATCAGAGTTAGTGAGAGGAGAGCGAGTGGAAAAAAGAGATCCAACAATGTTATACGATCTTAAGTAAATGAAGGCATTTCGTTTCCAAATGCCGGGTTATTTTACTTTGGAAATAGCGAAAGAGAAGGTCCACCATTTACGCAGCTTTCTATTAAACACTATAGAATTTCACTGGGAAATGTAGCACTAAACTGTACAACAATTTGAAAGGCATCGTGTATATTAGCTTCTCCAGTTCAGAGAAACGAGAGTACAAAGTTGTTTGTTACCCATGTGGGGAACTCGTCATTACAGTAAGAGAGCCAGTAGGCCAATTAGGCAAGCCACCACTGCAAGCGAAAAAAAACCATTAATTAATTCAGAGCAGATATAACAGCAAATAGAAAACAGATATTTTAGGAGGGGAAAATGGTGAAAAAAAGTCATCAAAATGTATAGTGTATTGTATGGAAAGTTTCTTTGCACAATGAAGGAAAACCCTTGTTGAAATAGGGAAGGCAAGTGCCCACATTAATCCAGTCTTGGGGGACGGCCACTAGGAATTTCATTGACAAAAAGTTCCATGAAACTGCCTTAAAACGTATTTGAGAGGAGACAAGTGTATATTGTTTGTTAACCTTCAGAGGAAGCCTGTAGAAAAGACAAGTCATAAAATGCAGACGTAAAGTCCAGCTAACTACAGCAGAAAGCCAGCTTGCCCAGGACCATGTAAAGAAGAGTATGAACGTAGTACAAATATACCAGTACATTGGACCAGAGTAGGTGAGAGATACGTCAGCAGAAAAAAGAGATCCATGTTGTAGGATATACAGTAATGGAGGCCATTTCGTTCTCCAATGCCGGGTACTTTGGAAATAACGAAAAAAAGACCACATTAACGCAGCTTTCATAAACCACTAGTAATTACTGGGGACGGTAGTACCATCTATTATAACTGTACTACAGTTGAGAGGCCCACGCCGTATATAGCCTTCTCCAGTTCAGTGAAGAATGAGATTACTCAAAGTTGTTTAGTATTATGTGGGGATCCTCTAATAAGTAGAGCAGTTAGGCATCAATTAGAGCACTATTGCCAAGAAACCCCTAATTAGTCAGAGCAGATAACAGAAAATACGAACAGATTTTTAGAGGGAACAAGATGACTAAGGATCATTTCCAAATGGTAAGTGTATTGTATGCGAAACTTTTCTTGCCACAATGCCCCAAAAACTTGAAACTAGAGGGGGCAAGTCGCCACATTTAAACCAGTCTTGACGGCCACTAGAAATTCATTGTGAAAAGGCTAGCATGAATATGTCAACTTATTTGGGAGACGGAAATAGTGTACTTTGCTTACTCAAACTCAGAGGAATACTGCCCAAGAAGAGATTTTTACAATGCAGGTAGGTCCCAGTAACTACAGCAGAAAGCCAGTTGTTAGGACAATAATAGGAAGGTAGCAAAGGAATTGAATCTACCAGTACATTGGAGCCAGATGTAGTGTGAGAAAGCGAAGTGGAAAAGAGGATCACATTGTTAGTGTTACAGTAATGAAGGGCATTTCGTCCAATGCTGCGTACTTTTGGAAATAGCGAAATAAGGACCACATTTACGCAGACTTTCTAAACCACTTGAAATCACTGGAAGGTCAGCATTAAAATGTTACAACAATTGCTGAAAGGCACGCGTATATAGCTTCTCAAGATTCAGAGAAGAGGGTACAAAGTTGTTTGTTTGTACATGTGGGGACATGTCATAAGTACAGCAGATAGGCCAATTAGAGCATACTGCCAATAAACCCATTAATAATTCAGAGCAAATAACAGAAAAATAGAAACAGAATTTAGAGGGAAGGGAACAGATGACAAGTCATCAAAATGTTGTATTGCATTGTATGGAAAGTTTCTGGCATTAATGCAGAAAGAAAACTGCATTGAAATAGGTCGGAGCAAGTTGACATTAAACTGTCTTGACACCACTTGTAATTCATTTGCAAAAGTACAGCTGAAAACTGTAAAACGTATTTGGTTAGACAAGTGTAAATTGCTTGTTTAACTTCAGAGAACGAAGACGGTAGAAAAGAATATTCTACAATGCAGGTTTGAACGGCCAGTAAACTACAGCTGGAAAGCCAGTTGTGAGGAGAATGCGAGGAAGGCTAAAAAGGAAGTTACAAAATTCCTGTACATTGTTTTAACGGGGATTGGGACAGTTAATTGGAAAAGAGATCACACTTGTTAGGATCCCCAATTGACGGGGGTTACTCCAATGGGGAAAATACTTGAAATAGCCGAAGGTAGACCACATTTTAACGGACAGCATTTCTAAAACCACTAGGGGGAATTTCCATCCTGGGAAGGTAGCAAACTAATAACTTGTACATCACATTGAAAGGTTATGGTGTAATATAGCTTTCCCTAAGTTCAGTGAGGGAAGGATGAGTGAAGTGTAAACAAGTTTGTGTTTTGTAAAATGTGGGGGGAAAACTTCAAGTATAGTGACAGGAGTAGGGCCATTAATTTTTTTTTTTTTTTTTAGGAGGGGCGCATTACTAGCCAAGAAAACCCACTAATAATTCTGAGGATATAAAAACCCAAGTAAATAGAACAGAATATGAGGGAACAAGATTGAAAGTCATCAAATGTAAGGTATTGTATGGAAAGTTTCTGGCCATGCAGAAAAAACTTGAAAGAGAGCAAGTTGACATTAAACTGTCTTGACACCACTTGTATTCATTGAAAAGGTACCGTGGAAAACTGTAAAACGTATTTGGGAGACAAGTGTATATTGCTTGTTATACTTCAGAGAAAGAAGACGGTAGAAAAGATTATTCT